>JAJDFG010001240.1:0-32500 GCA_021039105.1 Scomber colias
CAGTCAAAAGAGACGACAGGAGGGTTAATCTAACAGGAAGTGATAATCGTGATAAAGAGTGATGGACCTGGCGTCGTCTTTGAGGCTGTCGCTGTAGATGGAGGTGGAGCGGACGTTGAACGGGTCGGAGGACGAGTCGATCTGCAGAGCCTCCGCCAGACGCTTGTTCCTTTCCAGGAGTGGCGCATTCCTGATCACATTCAAGCCTGAGAACGAAACATATACTCAAAGTTTTATGTGTGTAAGATCTTTAAAATGAAAATGTTATATTTACTCTTAGTGCTGAACGGCTGAGTCATGTTAGAAGCAGCTTAGAAGGAAGGAAGGAAGGAAGGAAGGAAGGAAGGAAGGAAGGAAGGAAGGAAGGAAGGAAGGAAGGAAGGAAGGAAGGAAGGCAGGGTGGAGGAAGGGATGGAGGAAGGAAGGGAGGGAGGGATGGAGGAAGGAAGGTAGGGATGGAGGAAGGAAGGAAGGAAGGAAGGAAGGCAGGAAGGGAGGTAGGGATAGAGGAAGGAAGGAAAGGAAGGAAAGGAAGGAAGGAAGGAAGGAAGGAAGGAAGGAAGGAAGGAAGGAAGGAAGGAAGGAAGGAAAATGGCTGAATGGCTGAATGGCTGAGTCATGTTAGAAGCAGCTTTAAATTAATTAAATGCTTTATATCAAAGTATTTAATATTAAAGCTCCAACAAAAGTCTTGAGTGAGTGAACAGGAAATTAATTTGTATGCAGAAGAATTAATCAATCAATTTGTATATTTATATAATTATATAGCACCTTTAATACAGGTTAATGTTGTTTTAAAGTTGAGTGACAAGCTGCTAAATAAGACAGTATAGAAGAAGTGAGCATAGAAGAAGGATAACATAAAGAAAAAGGGAATAAATATAGTGAAATAAAAAGAGAAAATAAAACAATAAAAAATGAAAAATAAAGAATAAATTACAAAGAAAAAAATGAGATGAGTGTACTATAGAGAAAATAAGAATGATAAAAATGTAAGAAAAAAATGTAATTAAGTAAAATAATTGAAAAAAATAAAATAAAATAAATAAAAAATAAATTAAAAGAATAAATTTAAAAAAAATACATGCATTGAAAAAAAAATTAAAAATTAAATTAAGTAAATAAAAAAATATATTAAAAAAAATTAAGAGAATAAGAGAAAGTTTATTAAAAGTTAGAGTAAAAATAACTAGTTAAAAAATAGATGGAAGAGACAAAACTACCTGATAACTTGCTGTTTAAAATCATTTGTGTTTGTTTCTTCAACAATCATTGAATTAAATATTTTGTCTTATTTCTAAAAGCCTCCATTCTCCTCCTCCTCGTTACCAACCTGGTGTTTTTACGCTCTTTCTTAGAGAGCAGCGGACCGATGTCCATGGAGTCTCCGAGCTGCATGTCAGACAGTTTACTGGCCATGGCGATCGCTGCGTACCTGCCGAGCAGATCATTAAAATAAAAATGAAATAAAGCTTTAAAATTAAATCATATCGAAAAAACCCAAAGAGGAGAAAACCCTTTAAGCCAGGGGGGTCAAACATGCGGCCCGTGGGCCAGAAACCGGCCCGCCAAGGAGTCCAGACCGGCCCACTTTCCTTCCTGTGTTCTTTTCCTTCCATCTTTCCTTCCCGTCTTCCCTCCTCCCTTCCCTCTTTACTTCTCTCCCTCCTTCCTTCCATCTTTCCTTCCTCCCTTTCTTCCTTCATTCTGTCTTTCCTTCCATCTATCTGTCCGTCCTTCCTTCCTTCCTTCCACCTTTCCTTCCTCCTTTTCTTCCTTCATTCTGTCCTTCCTTCTATCTGTCATCCTTCCTTCCTTCCTCCCACCTTTCCTTCGTCCCTTTCTTCCGTCATTCTGTCCTTCCTTCTATCTGTCCGTCCTTCCTTCCTCCCTTTCTAACCTCTTTTCTTCCTTCCTTCCTTCCATCTTTCCTTCCTGTCTTCTTTTCGTTCCTTTCTTTTTAATGGTCCGGCCCACATCAGATCATATGTGGCCCTTGATTGAAGATGAGTTTGACGTCCCTGCTTTAAACTGACCTCTGATAGGAAGTAGTCGCCTCGGTGCAAACAACCATTTCCTTCCTTCTCCCGCATTCACACTGCAGCGCTACCTGGAGAACAGATAAGACAACATCAGCTCACAGCGAGGACGGCTTTTATTAAATACTTTTCTTTCTTTTTTTTCTCTCTCTCTCAGATGTTTGACTCTTGGCAGTCGTGAGGAATTCCTGCAGCTGTGCGAGGTTTTTATTATTATTATTATTATTTGTTGAGCTCTTGAAGTTTAAAAAAGGAAACTCAACACTGACTTCCTGTTGTTGTTTTCATTGTAGTTTTTTCCTTTTATGACAATTACACACAGCAATGATCAGATATGACACATTAATAGAAATGAAATTATTACCTTTTCTATTGATTGTTTCCTTATTTATTATTTATTGTTCTTTATTCTTTCTATTGAACCTCTTTTTTATCTTTTTTCTATCCACTTTGCTGCTGGAATAATGTCAATTTCCCCACGGTGGGACTAATAAAAGGAATATCTTATCTTATCAACTAAATTTGGGGTTATTACAGTAACAGTTGGTTATTACAGTAGAGTAATAAGTTACTAAGCTTTTAACAGTGAGGATAATAAAGATGCAATAGAGATATTTGACTTGCATAAAAGCTAAATTCTCTCTAAGGTCCTTTCCAATAAGCCTGTTACAATAAATACTTCTATGATAATTAAGTCGATAATTATTGTGACTTCCAAATTTCTATATTTTTTAAAGTTGAATTCAGTCTGAATAAGATACATTAACCCTCATTATAAACATTTGACAACTGTGTTTTACCCTGAAATTTGATAACTTTTAATAAAATAGTAGTTATGAGGATTTCTTTTTTATGATGTAGCAGTGAAGACTGATGGCTGAAAAAAAAAAAAGTCCTTCCTGTCAGGATCTAATTCAGATTAATTAGATTATTGATGCTTTCTAAACAGATCTGTGCCTCTAAATTTGGTTTAGACTCTTTTTATGGAGGAGATTCTAGAACATACTAAGCCCATAAACAGCCGTCCATTCCGGAATCTTGGTTGCTAAGGTGGTTGCTACAGTAAGGTACTTGTAAGGGTTAAAATAAAACATCTGCAAAGATTAAGCAATCCATTTCCAACAACTGGAGGTCCAGCTGTTGGGCTCGTTGTACCTTGGCGGTGCAGGTGGTGCGAGGGCAGCTGCTGCCTTTATGACACGGAGCGGCGCACGGGTGGCCGCACTCTGGCCGAGGCAGCGTGCACGGCTGGCGGCACGCGGCCTCTGCCAGACAGTCGCTCCGGTGGCAGATGCGTTTGCAGCGGTGCGATTCACACGGCAGCTCTTTGTTACACATCAGGCCGCAGGAAATGTCTTGCAGGTGACACGGGATGTTGCTGCGTTGCTTTAGATCCAAAAACAAGAGAAAAAAGATTTGATTTAATTTAAATTATAGGAACATAAAAAATTAAATAAATGTATGAATTTGCTGTGGAGACGTCACCTCATGCTTTCCCATGCACCATTTCTGAGTGAGGTACGTGCAAGGTGGACACTTCTCGTCACTGTGGCAGTTGTGAAACACTAAATGAGAGAGAAATAAAAAATTAAAGACAATATAAAAGTGACAGAGTAATTAACATCAGATGGAAGGGGCAGTTTTAAGCAGATGTGTTTTGAGTTATGATTTGAAAAGGGGGAATGAATCGACGTTTCTGAGTTGGGATGGTAACATGGAGCGGGGAGGTTGCTATGGTTGCGAGGGCTGGATCTCGAGGACATTGGTCAATCAACCTGTCAATCAGGACGTAGCCACGCCCTAATGCATACCCTGCTTTATCGTCACATATAAAATCAGGGAGGCCAAAATGTCCCAAATGAACATCATACTGCATTGAAGAAGGCTTTAAACTAGCGATTGAGACCATAAACACATTTTGAAAACGTTTACTGAGGTTAGAAATCAAGTGAGAAGTTGGTGAATTCTCCATTGACTTGTATAGAGACGGTCGCCCCCTGGTGGCCTTTTGATAGAATGAGAAAGTTACTTCTGCGTTGGCCTCATTTCAGAGGACGAGCTGAATGCTCTGCTCCCCATAGTGGTGGGACGGGCGGAGGGGACAGACAGGTGTATGGAAGAAGAGGATCTGTGGGAGCGGGAGGGAGTGGGAACATGGAGGAGGTCGGACAGATATGGGGCGGGCGAGGTTGTGGATGGCCTTGAATGTTAACAGAAGGACTTTGAATTGAACCGGGAGCCAGTGGAGCTGTTGGAGGACAGGATGGAGGGGGTTCGACTGGACCAGTTGAAGTTTATGGAGGGATTTGTGAGGGTGGCCGAAGAGGAGAGAGTTGCAATAATCCAGACAGGAAGTGACGAGGCTGTGGACAGGGATGGCAGCAGATTTAATTATCGTTAAATCTCACCTGGGTGGTCACATTCATGTCGTCTAGTGCACAGGTTTTTGCACTCTGGTGGTTTGGTGCCGCAGGGGATGGGAGGGTACAGCACGGTGAGACCGCAGTGACACGTCAGCTCGTCAAAACCTTTAAAAAACAAAGAGCAGTGTTAATATGTTAAAGTCAAATATAAATATAAAATGTTTAAAAAGGAAAGAAATTAAACAAAAAGATGATGTGAAAACGAGTGTGGTTCAGTCTGGACTCACTGGACTGCCAGCAGGGTTCACAGTTTCCACGGTGACAAGGCTCTTGGCAGCGATGGAGGCCGCAGTTGAGCTTGTAGCCGCAGACGAGGGGACACTTGTGCTCCGTGTTCTGGAGAGAGGGAGGGAGGGAGAGTGAGAGAGAGTGAGAGAGAGAGAGAGAGAGAGAGAGAGAAAGAGAAAGAGAAAGAGAAAGAGAGAGAGAGAGAGAGAGAGAGAGAGAGAGAGAGCACTTTAAATTTTAATCTTTCACTTCCTTCCTCCTTTTCTTCCTTCTTCCTCTCTCCCTTCCTCCTCCCTCCCTCATTTCCTTCCTTCCTCCTCCTTCTCTTCCTCCTTTGTTTCCTGCCTTCTTCCTCTCTCCCTTCATCCTTTCCTTCCCCCTTTCTCCCTTCCTCCTTTCCTTCCCCCTTTCTCCCTTCCTTCCTTCTTCCTCCCTCCCATCCTTCCTTCCTTCCTCCTCTCTCCCTTCCTCCTTTGCTTCCTCGCTTCCTCCCTCCTTTCCTTCCTTCTTCATCCCTTCCTCCCTCTCCTTTCCTTCTTCCTTCTCCCTTCCTCCCATGACTCGAGAACAACAGGAGGGTTAAATCATCTCATATTTTAGTTTTTATATAAAAACACATTATGTATAAAATGCACCACATGAATAAATAAATACATAAATAAAAGCTGCCTTGTCTTGCTTCACTGTGCGACCTTTAATAAAATAAATATATAATAAAAACTTTTCAATCCTTTTAGCTTTTAGAGTTTTTGTGCTGCAAGCTGAGATCTAATTTTAGTGTCACCTCCAGATGGTGTTTGGGCTGCCGGTTACTGGACCGCAGCGACAAAATTAAACAAAGAAAAAAGAAATCATCAAACATCCATCCATCACTCTCACACTCACATCCAGACACGAGTCGACTGTTAGCAGCGAAATTAAACTATTTAGATTATAGAGCAGGGGGGTCAAACATGCGGCCCGTGGGCCAGAACCGGCCCGCAGAGGGGTCCTAAACGGCCCACTTTCCTTCTTGTCTTTCTTCCTTCCTTCCTGTCTTCTTTTCCTTCCCTTCTTCCCTCCTTCCTTCCATCTTTTTAATGGTCCTTCCTTCCTTCCTTCGTTCCTCCCTTTCTTTCTTTTTTCTTTACTTTCTGTCTTCTTTTCCTTCCTTCCTTCCTTCCTTCTTTCTTTCCTTCTTTCCTTCCTGTCTTCTTTTTCTTCCCTTCTTCCTTCCATCTTTTTAATGGTCCGTCCTTCCTTCCTTCCTTCCTTCCTTCCTTCCTTACATCCTTCCATCTTTTTAATGGTCCGTCCTTCCTTCTTTCCTTCCTTTCTGCCTGCCTGCCTGCCTTCCTTCCTTCTTTCCTTCCTTCCTTCTTTTCCTTCCCTTCTTCCTTCCATCTTTTTAATGGTCCTTCCTTCCTTCCTTCCTTGCTTCCTGTTTTCTTTTCCTTCCCTTCTTCCCTCCTTCCTTCCATCTTTTTAATGGTCCTTCCTTCCTTCTTTCCTTCTTTCCTTCCTTCCTTCCCTCCCTCCATCTTTTTAATGATCCGGCCCACATGAGATCAAAGTGGACTGTATGTGGCCCTTGAATGAAGACTAGTTTGACGCCCCTGGTCTAGAGAATAAGCAGAGTTTGAACTATGTGATCATTTTAAGCTGATTTTTAGATTTTTTCTGCTCCAAAAATCAACTCAAATATTCTGATATCTGTGACAGATGTTGGAGGAATTCAAGATTGGCTGCATCTCCGCTCGCTCTGCGTCTGTTGAAATTGGCTGAAAAAATTATTATTTAGTGGAAATGAGGCAATAAATCTTTTGTGCCGAAGCTTAACAGTTAAAATATTTCCACATTTCTTCTTTTGTAGGATTAAAGGCAGCAGAGAGTGTTGATATTATAATCTGGCTTTTAATTGAACTTTATTTTATTTATTCATCTGTCTTTTATTTTATAAGTCTATCCTTTTATTCCATTTCCTGATTGTTTTCCACCTTTTTATGTCTGGTTTTACTTCCTCACATTTCCTCTTTTTAGTTGTTTTATTATCTTATTTTCTTCCTTATCTTTGTTTTTCCTTTTTTAATAATACCCAACCTCACATTCCTGGTTTGACCCACATTTTATCCAGGTATTCAGTTAGTTTTATCAGTTATTCTACCTCTGCAGAGTTATGATAGCAGCGTTTACTCAGTTTCTGTTTTTATTGAGTCATTATTTATTTCTTGTAGTGTTTTGTTTCATTTTTCACTTTATAAAACACTCTGTTACATTTTTATGTATGAAAAGTGCTATAAAAATAAAGTCTGATTGATTCATTAATTGATTTTCAGCACTGGTTAACCCTTCTGTTGTCCTCGAGTCAAGAAAGGAAGTTTGGAAGGGAGGAAGAAGGAAGGAAGGGAGGAAGAAGGCAAGAAAGGAAGGAAGGGAGGAAGGAAAGGAAAGAAGGAAGGAAGGGAGGAAGGAAGGAAGGGAGGGAGGGAGGGAGGGAGGGAGGGAGGGAAGAAGGAAGTAAAGGAAGATGGAAGGAAGGAAGGAAGGAAGGAAGGAGGAAAGGAGGAAGGAAGGAAGGAAGGAAGAAAGGAAGGAAGGAAGGGAGGAAGAAGGCAAGGAAGGAAGGGAGGAAGAAGGCAAGGAAGGAAGGGAGGGAGGATGGAAGGAAGGAAGGAAGGAAAGGAGGAAGGAAAGAAGGAAGGAAGGAAGGAAGGAAGGAAGGAAGGAAGGAAGGAAGGAAGGAAGGAAGGAAGGGAGGAAGAAAGAAAGGAAGGAGC
The DNA here is from genome assembly GCA_021039105.1 of Scomber colias. Taxonomy (NCBI): domain Eukaryota; kingdom Metazoa; phylum Chordata; class Actinopteri; order Scombriformes; family Scombridae; genus Scomber; species Scomber colias. The sequence continues at coordinate 7,447 of JAJDFG010001240.1, forward strand.
AAAGAATGAGGAGAGGAGGGGAAGAAGGAAGGAAAAATTAAAGAAAGAGGGAAGAAGGAAGGAAAGAAGGAACAGTTAAAAGAGACAGGGTCAATTTGACCCGGGAGGACGACAGGAGGGTTTTTAGCTTCTTTGTTTATTTTTTTAATATTACTGTCACATATTTCTGTAATATAAAACTTGTTGAAACTCAACTCCAACGTCACCCAGTCCCAAGTTTCCTTTTCCTCACTTCCTGTTTTTATTGAGTCATTATTTATTTCTTGCCTAGTTAGTTTGTTTTTTTTAGTATGTGTAATAAAGTGCTATACAAATAAACTCTGTCTGACTCTTCAGCTTCTTTGCTTACGTTTAATGTCAGTTTATTAAACACTTCCTGCAGATATTGCGACTGTATAAAACTGAGCCAGACCCAGATGTTTAAACTGGACAACAAGCTGGAGGTATTGAGCCGTTACTTAAACATGATATTGAATGATTAACTGATTGACATTGATATATTACAGTTAAGGCTCTTTCTCTTGCTCTTTTAGTGCTTTATCTCCTTTCTGAGAGGAAATGTCCTTTCTTCCTTCCTTCCTTCTTTCCTCTCTCCCTCCCTCCCTTCTACCTTCCTTCCTTCCTTCTTTCCCTCTGTCCTTCTTTCCCCCCTTCCTCTTTTCCTTTCTCTCTCCCTCCCTTCAACCTTCCTTCCTTCTTTCCTCTGTCCTTCCTTCCTTTTACCTTCCCCCTTCCTTCTTTCTTCTGTCCTTCTTTCCTTCCTCTTTTCCTTTCTCTCTCCCTCCCTCCCTTCTACCTTCCTTCCTTCTTTCCTCTGTCCTTCCTTCCTCCCTTCCTCTTTCTTCCCTCCCTCCCTTCTATCTTCCTTCCTTCTTTCCTCCCTTCCTTTCTCTCTCTCTCCCTCCCTTCCTTCCTTATTTCCTCTGTCCTTCCTTCCTCTTTTCCTTTCTCTCTCCCTCCCTCCCTCCCTTCTTCCTTCCTCTTTTCCTTCCTCCCTTCTACCTTCCTTCTTTCCTTTCCTTTCCTTTCCTTTCCTTTCCTTTCCTCCCTTTCTTCCTTCTTTCCTTCCTTCTTCCTTGACTTGCTGATTTTTGATGATGATACTACTGCTTTACCCTGTGACTTCTTTTCCTTTTATTTATTTAAGTTTTCATTCATTAATTGTTTTTGGTAATTGTTTTTATTTATTTATTTATTTATTTTACTTACTTTTATTGGTAGGGTCTGTTTCAAATATGTTTTCTTTTTTTTCTTTTCTTTTTTGTCTTTGTGCTATTTCACTTGTATGGTATCTCTGAATACTCACCACGCAGCACAGCTCTCCACACTTGTGTCGACCACAGGAGCGTTTCTTGTTGCAGCGTCTCTCGCACGTAAAGACGAGCTCATCTGGAAGTAAAAAAAAAAAAAAAGAGAGAAAGAAAGAAAAAGAAAAAGGAGTCAAATACAGAAGAAGAAACAGGCGTATTTAATAATCTGGATGTGGTTAAATCTTACCTTCTTTTTGGATTATAGCGCATGGGACTTCCTGGAAAATAAACAAAAGGTGTTTAAACTGTTGTGAATAAAATAAAATACCAATAAATAATCTACTGGTGTTTTTTTTTGTTCCTGCTCACTTTTGTCTTGGATCCACATCTGCACCTAATAGTCGAGGTCAGGGAGCACGGCCCACAGCTGTCCTCGTGGCACATCTTCTCACACAGATGGATGATGTCTTAAAAAACAGAAAAAAGAAAAAAAAAGAAAAGAAAAAGAAAAAGAAGATTCATCACAAACTGTAAGAGCAATGCCTGCAGGACTCCAGATAACGCACTTCCTGTTTGAAAACATTTAACGCTGAAGGCTGAGCTCTGAGGCTTTTTTTTTTTTTTTTTTTTTTGGAGGGATTAAAAAACAGAAGCCGAACAGAAGATGGAGAAAGGAGAAGAAGGAAACATTTATATAAGCAAAGCATGAGATTATATGTTCAAAAAGAGGAGTTAACCTTTGTGTCGTCCTCCTGGGTCAAATTGACCCGTCTGTTTTGACTGTTCCTTCCTTTCTCCCTCCCTCCTTCCCTCCTTCCTTCCTTCCTTAATTTGTCCGTCCTTCCTTCATTCCTTCCCTCCTACCTACCTTCCTTCTTTCTTTCTTCTTTCCTCCCTCCTTCCTACCTTCCTTCTTCCCTCCCTCCCTTCCTTCTTCCCTCCCTCCCTCCCTTCTTCTTCTTCTTTCCTCCCTCCCTCCTACCTTACTTCCTTCCTTCTTTCTTTTGTCCGTCCTTCCTTCCTTCCTCCTTCCTTCTTTCATCCCTCCCTCCTACCTTCCTTCCTTCCTTCTTGTCTGTCCTTCCTTCCTTCCTCCCATCCATCCTTCCGTCCGTCCGTCCTTCCTTCCTCCCATCCATCCTTCCTTCCTCCCTCCTTTTTTCTTCCTCCCTTCCATCCTTCCTTCCTTCCTCCTTTCCTTCCTTGACTCAAGGACAATAGGAGGGTTAAAGATGTTGGTTGCCCCTCTTTTAACCACTAGTTGAATAACTTAACATCGAGTTTGGCTCTGTGCAAAAAATGGCAGAAACATCATCTTTGGTGTAATAATGCTGTAAAGAAAAAGGAAAAAAATCATGATATTTAACGTTGTTTTCCTTTGAATTCTCGCAGTTTTCTTACTAGAATATTTATATTATTATATTACATACTTTCCTAATCCTGCTTGAAGATCTTTTGCATGTCTGTTTGGTTTAGTTTTAGTGAGCAAAACTCAATAGATTCAATGCTTCACACTGAAAACACTGTTATTACCACATCCTGTTTTCTTTAAAATCTAGGAGTCAACACGACTACTAATGGAGTCATTTCAGCAGTTTTATAAGTAGAATATATTTTATCATGTTACATATGTTCCCCACCCTACTTGTAGTCAGTTTCAGTTCTTTTGGGAGGGTATTTTCAGTTTCCATCGTTCATCTATTACACTGTATGATGACAAATTATTTTAGCTTTATCTCACACACACACTTCCTCTCAAAAATAGTATAATCTAATGATGAAGATGCAAGAGGAAGTGAACCTGAGGCTTAAGATGACGTGATGGAAAAGCGTGAAGTCTTTCAATTTCGGGCGAAAAATGCTTTTTAGTGAGCAAAACTGAAAAGATTGGATGCATCAAACTCAACAATGTGTCACTACTACTTCCTGTTTTTAAATCTAGGATTCAACAAAGCTTTACTCGAGACATGTGAGCTGTTTTATTACTAGAATACATATTATTATATTAGATATTTGGCTTCTTGTAGTCAGTTTCAGATCTTTTGGGAGGGTATTTTCAGTTCCCATCCTTCACCTATTACACTGTATTATGAGAAATTATTAGCAGAAACACAGTTTGTGCTGCAAAAATGCGGTTAAAAAAAAAGTATAAACTAATGATGAAGATAATATGCAACAGGAAGTGAACCTGAGGCTTAAGATGACGTGATGGAAAAGCTTGAAGTCTTTGAATTTGGGTGGATAATGCCTGCGCTGACATCATGATATTTAAATTCTCTGTGTGTCGTTTTACAATTTTAAAAAGTTTAAGTAAGAAAAACTTAAGATTGGATGCATCAAACTCAACATTATGGCACTACTACGTCCTGTTTTTAAATCTATGAGTCAACAAAGCTTTACTTGAGCAATCTGGGCAGTTTTTTTTAACTAGAATATATATTATATATTACATTTTTTCAGTTTCAGATCTTTTGGGAGGGTATTTTCAGTTCCCATCCTTCACCTATTACACTGTATTATGACAAATTATATGAACTCAAACACACTTCCTCTTCCTCACCGCTAGAGCCACCAGCAAGAGGATTGTGGGCAGAAACACAGTGTGTGTGTGTTTTATACCTAAAAAGGTAAAAACTAATGATGAAGACGACCAGCAAGAGGAAGTCAAACCCTGAGGCTGAAAATGATGTGGTGGGAAAGTTTGTCTTTAAATTTGGACGGATAACGAATCTGCTGACATCGTGACATTTAACGGTTTTTTCTGAAGTATTTTCTCCATTTTAAGAAGTTTAAGTGAGAAAAACTAAAAATATTTGATGTGTGATGAAATATTTCATCACACTGTAAGTCAGGGGTGCCAAACATGCGGCCCGTGGGCCAGAACCGGCCTACCGAGGGGTGCAATCTTGCCCACTTTCCTTCCTGTGTTCTTTTCCTTCCTCCCTTCCATCTGTCCTTCCTCCCCTTCTTCTTTCCTTCCATCTGTCCTTCCTACCTTTCTTCTTTCCTTCCATCTGTCCTTCCTCCCTTCTGTCCTTCCTTCCATCTGTCCTTCCTCCCTTCTGTCTTTCCTTCCATCTGTCCTTCCTCCCTTTCTTCTTTCCTTCCTTCCATCTGTCCTTCCTACCTTTCTTCCTTCTGTCCTTCCTTCCATCTGTCCTTTCTTCCATCTGTCCTTCCTCCCTTCTTCCTTCTGTCCTTCCTCCCATCTGTCCTTCCTACCTTTCTTCCTTCTGTGCTTCCTTCCTTCGATCGGTTCTTCCTACCTTTCTTCCCTCTGTTCTTCCTTCCATCTGTCCTTCCTACCTTTCTTCCCTCCTTCCTTTTGCCTGTCTTCCCTTCCTTCCTTTTGCCTGTCTTCCCTTCCTTCCCTTCTTATTTCTTTCCTTCTTTCCTTCCATCTTTTTAATGATCCGGCCCACATGAGATCAAACTGGTCTGTATGTGGCCCTTGAATGAAAATTAGTTTGACACCTCTGCTGTAAATCATGTCATTAATATGTCCTGTTGAAGTCAAATACTGTTCTCAGCTGTTCTCGAGTCATTTGAGCAGTTTTATAACTAGAATATATTTTATTATATTACACATTTTCCCTACTTGTTAGCTTCAGATCTTTTGTGAGGGTATTTTCACAGTTCCTCTTCCTTACCGCTGGAGCCACAGGCCAGAGGTTTGTTGCACGTCTTTCCACAGGAGGGAACGGGATCGGTGCAGCTCTGTCGCTCGGAGTATCCCAGCTCCAGTAGTTTGACGAGCGGCGTCTGACTGCAGGGACACGTCTTCACCAGGCTCGGCGAGCGAGGGCATGGCTGGCACGGGCCGCGGTGACACACCTGCTGGCACCGATGAGCTTCACAGTTTAGCATCCTGAACAGAGAGAAGCGTCAGACTGAGATTAATGCTTTAATATTAACTAGACTTTCCGCTGATCTGATCAGCTATATCGGACCCAGGAGGGGAGTTCTGGTCCTCTGAAGTGAGGCCAACGCAGAAGTAACTTAGAACTGCATTCTATCAAAAGGTCACCAGGGGGCGACCGTCTCTATACAAGTCAATGGAGAATTCACCAACTTCTCACTTGATTTCTAACCTCAGTAAACGTTTTCAAAATGTGTTTATGGTCTCAATCGCTAGTTTAAAGCCTTCTTCAATGCAGTATGATGTTCATTTGGGACATTTTGGCCTCCCTGATTTTATATTTGACGATAAAGCAGGGTATGCATTAGGGCGTGGCTATGTCCTGATTGACAGGTTGATTGACCAATGTCCTCGAGATCCAGCCCTCGCAACCATAGCAACCTCCCCGCTCCGCCCATGGCCCCGCCTCATGCCCATATAAGTAGAATCCATGTTTTTATTTTTCCCAGCATGCACCTGAAATTTTCAAGATGGCGCTGCCCAGATTGGAAACTATTGGCTTCCGAGCAGCAGTCCACAAACCAATGGGTGACGTCATGGATGTTACGTCCATTTCTTTTAAACAGTCTATGATCGGATCAGCTGATATTTTGCATTTTATGTAATTAGTGAGATCGGCTGTAATGTCTTAATTCGCCAATCTGATCAATGTCGCATTGAAACTTTTTGCAGATGCTCCCGTTGCATAGATTGCAGATGGCTTGTGTTTTATCTGTCTCATTTACCACTGACATGTTTGTTTGAATCCGACAGTTAGTTTTGAGCTCTGTCAAGATGTGATGGACAATAAAGTTTTTTTGAATCTTGAATCATTAGCTGCGGAGCGTGGACAGAAGAAGACGTGATCAGATCGGTGATCAGCCCCAAAAATCCTGATTGTGTAAAGCCTAATATTAACCAACAGCGGATATTATTAGTGCTGTGTGTGATGAATTTAACTTACTGTCCACATATTTTCTGGCAGGAGAAATGTCCCGAACCATCAAATCCATCTTTATCCGTCCCGCACAGGGCTTTACGAGAGGTGACGCCACAGTAGCAAACTGCACACACACATATTAAAAGCATACAGATGAGATTTCAGTTATTTATTCTTCCAAAAACACTGCAGGAAGGTTTCATGAGTCAGGGTATTTTGTGCCAAGTGAGACTCACCCTGCTGAAGCTGCAGCTGGCACGGCTGACACGCCCCGCTGTGGCAAACCTGAGCGCAGGTGTGTTGAGCACAGTTGAGCACAGCGCCGCACACTTTGTCACACTGCAGCACCGTAGCTTGGCCGCAGCGCATCGGCTGACTGAGAAGAGACAGATCAATCAGTCACATGGTGTAAAAAAAAACTCCAGGTGACAGAAGAGAAGAAGAGTTCACAGGTAGAGACATTAACACTTTATTAACCCTCCTGTTGTCCTCGAGAAGGAAAGGAGGGAGGGTGGAAGGGAGGAAAGAGAGAGGAAGGAAAGAAAGAGAGATGGAGGATTGGAGGAAGGAAAGAAAGAAGGAAGGAAAGAAGGGAAGAAAGAAGGAAGGATGGGAGGGATTGAGGAAGGAAGGAAGGAGGAATAGAGGGATTGAGGAAGGAAGGGAGGAAGAAGGAAGGAAAGGAGAGAGGAAGGAAGGGAGGGATTGAGGAAGGAAGGGAGGAAGAAGGAAGGAAGGAAGGAAGGAAGGAAGAAAGGAAAGGGGTCAGGACGACAGGAAGGTTAAAGGTAGAGTACCTGGTTTTTCCACAGGTGCAGGATTTCGTCACAAAGGCCGGACACTGCGGACACGGTCCAGGGTGACATAAGCTGAAGGGAGACACACAAAGTATTATTGTTTAAATAAATCACCGTCCTGTACATTCATGTTTTGGGTTGATGACATTTAAACTTTAAAGCTGCAGTTGGTAACTTTGAGGAGAGAGAGGACTTAGCATCAAATTTGAAGAAGTACAACTTTCAGATCCCTCCCCCTCCCTCTCCGCAGCACTCCTGCCCTGCCTCCAAAGTCCCTCCCCCAGAAGGCTGACGTGCGTGCGACGGCACGCGATCACGTGCACACGACCACGTGCACGTGATCGGTAATACATGAACTACACTCCACACAGCTAGATATAAAACGCTTTACAGTGACTTTCACATGGCTATACCTTACCTAGAAACTCAGCGATATGAGCTTGACCGAGCTGAGGAGGAAGGGGGAGGGGCCTGTGAGGAGGAAGGGGGAGGGGCCTGTGTGTGTGAGCAGTGGTTGGCACCTGTCAGACACTCCATCAGACACAATCCTGGCTCTGATTGGTTCAGTCGGAGCAGTAGGCGGGGCTAAATGAGCCTGTTTTTTTTTTTTGTTTTTTTTAGTTTCATGTAATGCTGTCTTTACATAGTGTCAGTCTTAGCAAATATGACAAAAAGTTACACCCTTCCTCTGTCCTTCTTTCCCTCCTTCCTTCCTTTCCCCCTTCCACCTTCTCTCTTTCTTCCCCCCTGCATCCCTCCTTTCCTCTGTCCTTCTTTCCTTCCCTCCTCCCTCCTTCCTTCCTCCCCTTCCTTCTTTCCCTTCCATCCATCCTTCCTCCCTCCTTTCCTTCCTTGACTCGAGGACAACAGGAGGGTTAATCTTTGAAATGTTCTTAACAGCTTATTTTTTTATGAAGCATTACCCTCAAAACTGAACACCATAAATAAGCAGTTTCCCCTCCATGCATTTTAAAGGCTCACATGTTACAGGGATGGTTGCAGTCCACTCCGCTCCTCTTCTTCCCGCACATGTCGCCACAGCTGTGAGGAATCTCACTGCGCTGCCACTCGGGGTTCGTCACTTTACCTGCAAATCACACACAGAATAAAAACTCATCACCTCGTTTCAGTCACTTTCATGGACAAACTTGTAGCTTATAGAGCTTTTAAAAATGACAGAGAGAGGTTAGACTTTTAGATAATATGATTAAATTAAATTAAAACTGCTTGAATGACACAAATCTCTCACCACAGAAGCAGGTGTAGGTTGTTGGTTGTTTCGGTGCAACGTTCTGGCAGGCAGGACAACGCCAACCTTCAGCTGACTCTGAAAAACAGCATCATTTAAAACATAAATACAATTTTTATACATAAATTATACATAAACTAGGGCTGTCAGCGTTAACACGTTAATCGCGATTAGATTAATGCAATCCATAACGCATTATTTTTTTTTATCTTATTTTAATGTTGCAAGCCTTTTTGTCCCTTCTACTCCCCCGTAGACGGCTCCTCTAGCTGTAGCGCTATGCTTTGAAGTGGCCTCCTGCAGTAAACCTACCGCGCTGATGGAAAGTAAGAGAGCTACTGGACTTTTGAACGGCTTGTTTAACTTTAAAACACTTCCAGACGGTTCAGTTGACAAGTCAAAAGTAAAATGCAACCTGTGTCAAACGGAGTTTAACTACCACCGGAGTACGTGGAGTTTGAGTTAGCACCTCCACACTAAACACCCAGGTGCAGCCAAGCCAGCCTCAGCTCCACCAAAGGACCATTTTGGAGTGTGGGAGTCGCAGCAGAGCCGTGATTGATTCCCAGTTAAGACACTCTGGTAAGAAATGCTTTACATTATGGGCTTAAAACTGCCTTCAAATGGAAAATAACAGGATTTTAAACATGCAATTCAAAACACGATTAATCGTGATTAACTATGGAAATTCTGCGATTAATCGCGATTTAAAAAATTAATTGTTTGACAGCCCTAAAATAAACGTTATCTGTAAAGAGACCAGCAGATATCCCCACCGGCCCCCCCCTGCTGTGCAAAACAATACACTGTTGATGCAGCAGGAACTTCACACAATGAGAGCGGCATTGTTTTTATATTCTATTGAAGGGGCCACATTCACATTTAGACCTATTTAGACCACACACACACACACACACACACACACACACACACACAGACAGAGAGAGAAGAGTCTAGGTCAGCGCTGCAGACTGTAAACATCCAGATGTGCGTTCTTCATTAAGGGGTCGTACCGTCTGCCTGTGAGGCCGGGGATCGAGCCCACTTCTTGATGCAGTTCAGATGGAAGACGTGGAAGCAGCTCTGGCAGTTCCACACCGGGGCCATGTGCCGGATGACGTCACAGCACACCATGCACTCGTACTTCTCCCCCGACAGCTGTTCTATCAGACACCCTGCGGAGATCAGACATCAGAGAGAGAGAGAGAGAGAGCGAGAGAGAGCGAGAGAGAGAGAGAGGGAGAGGGAGAGGGAGAGAGAGAGAGAGAGAGAGAGAGAGAGAGAGAGAGAGAGAGAGAGAGAGAGAGAGAGAAAACATCTGATTAATGTCTTTAACCCAGCAGAGGCTTTTTTGGCAGCTACATCAAACTCAAAGGAAGGTTTCCAAATCAGTAATAACAAATGTATTATGTTAAATTACAAGATAGTGGGCCAAGAAACACTCGTACTAGGTCCCGACGCATGCTGGATTTTTGGGGCTGATGCCGATATTAGGGAGAAAAAAAATTCCAATAGCGATATATTGACTGATAATATTATATATATAGAATATGTACGTAAAATGCAAATACACTTGTGATAAATGTATGTAATGGAGGAAGAACATTTTTATAAATATAAAGTACCAGTCAAAAGTTTGGACACACTTTCCCATTCACATCAATAGGAAAGTGTGTCCAAACTTTTGACTGGTACTGTATACACTCATACTTTTTTAAAAATGTATTTAAGTGGACCAAAACAGATAATTATTTCATTTTAAAACATCAAATGAAAAGAAACATTTATATTTTAAAGCATTTTTGTCTAAATAAATTGTGACAAATGATGTAAAATGTGTTAAAAACATAAAAGTGGGTTATATTTATTCCACATTTTAGTTCACATTTATTTTCCTGTAATCAAATATTTATGGAAAAATACTGGTTACACCAATTGACACTGGGTTGCATCATGTCATTGACCCAGTTATTCCTGGACTATTAACTGGAGCTGGAAACTAGCGATAGTTATAATCATATAATGAGTGGAAGTGGAGCTTTGTTAAGTTGCATTGTCCCTTTAAAATATACAGTTAATAGAAATATGGTTAAAAAGTGATAGAGATTGGTGATAGTTTTTACCGGTCTGAGTCTCTTTGCTCTCTGGTATCTTGTTCCAGCTCCTCTGTCCGGGCCTGTGGTGGTTCTGGTGGTGGTTCTGGTGATGGTGCGGTCTTCTCTGCCCTCTGGTCTGGAGCGGCGTGTGTCGTCCCGAGCCTCTCTCTCTTTCTCTCTCAGCCCTGCCGTGTCCCGGGTTCTCCTGCCCCGTGGCTCCCCTCTCCGAGCACGCTTCCTCCTGATGAGCCGGCGGTTTGGGCGGTTTTATCGGACCGTGCCGTCGTTTCCTCTGGTGGTCGTCACGATGGGGGTCTGACTCCGGACCGGTCCTGCTCCTCTGTGTCCTCTCCCTTGGTTCTGATGCATAGTTCTCTCCTTTGGTGTTAGCGTAGCTCTCTTTTACATTAGTGCCTTTCTCATTGTGGTCTCTCCTTTCGTTTGTAGGTTCAAAGTTTCTTCCCGTGTCTTCTCTCCTCCAGTTTGGCACATCAGGTCCGTCTCCTGGATGTGGACCTGACTGGAAGCCGCCTGCACCTCCTGGTCTTTGCCACCGTGGTCCAGAGTTCCCATTTACTCCTCTATTCCCTTCCCTCCTCCCTCTCCCTCTCCCTCTCCTCCTGCCTCCGTCCTCTCCCTCGTACGGAGGATGCTGAGGAGCCGTATAGTGTGAATTATTATGGCCGAAGCCCTGGTGGAAGTATCCGTGCTGCTGAGGAGGATCGGATCTGTTCCCGTTTAGGTTTCTGTCGTTGTTGTGTCTCGGTCGACCCCGTCTGGGTTTGTGCTGGTTTGGCTTTTGGTGGGACGTCCCATCTGGATTGAGGTCAGGTGGATCTGGAAATGGAGAGAGTGTCAGAGTTAGTGCTTGTCTCTGTGTGTGTGTGTGTGTGTGTGTGTGTGAGTGCCTGTCTGTGTGTGTGTGTGTCTGTGTGTGTGTGTGTGTGTGTGTGTGTGTGTGTGTGTGTGTGTGTGTGTCTCTGTATGTCTCTGTGTGTGTGTGTGTGTGTGTGTGTGTGTGTGTGTGTCTCTGTATGTCCCTGTGTGTGTGTGTGTCTGTGTCTGTGTGTCTGTGTGTGTGTCTGTGTGTGTGTCTCTGTATGTCTCTGTGTGTGTGTGTGTGTCTGTGTGTGTGTCTCTGTATGTCTCTGTGTCTCGTGTGTGTGTGTGTGTGTGTGTGTGTGTCTGTGTGTGTGTCTCTGTATGTCTCTGTGTGTGTGTGTGTGTGTGTGTGTCTCTGTATGTCTCTGTGTGTGTGTGTGTGTGTGTGTGTCTCTGTATGTCCCTGTGTGTGTGTGTCTGTGTGTGTGTCTCTGTGTGTGTGTGTGTCTCTGTGTGTGTCTGTGTCTGTGTGTGTGTCTCTGTATGTCTCTGTGTGTGTGTGTGTCTCTGTGTGTGTGTGTCTCTGTGTGTGTGTCTGTGTGTGTGTGTCTCTGTGTGTGTGTGTGTGTGTGTGTCTGTGGCTGTGTGTATGTGTGTTATAATCAGAACCAAACACAGTCACAGCAGAAATGATTTATAAAAAAACAGATTTCCGACATTAATTATGACCAAGAATGAAAAATAACAGCTGTGAATAATCATTTGAGTCACTGATTTATTTGTTGATTACTGAGTTTTAATCAGTCTGACATGTTAAAACACAAGCAATAAAAAAAAGGTTTCTATTTGATTAATCGTTTTTTAAAAGGAAGATTTCTAAGATTATCTGGTTCCAGGCTTCCAGCTTCTTAAAAGTGAAGATTTTTTGGGGGGGGTTTATTTTATGTCCTCTATGAACTGAGTATCTTTAAGTTATGGACTGTTGGTCAGAAAGACCAAACAAGACAGATTTGGGGTTGTACCTTTAGGCTTTAGGAAAGACTGATCAACATTTCCTGATATCTTATAGACCAGCGGTGTCAAACTCATTTTCATTCAAGGGCCACATATTGCCCAATTTAATCTCACGTGGGCCGGATAATTAAAAAAGATGGAAGGAAGGAAGGAAGGAAGGAAGGAAAGAAAGATGGAAGGAAGGAAGGGAGGAAGGAAAGAAGGAAGGAAGGAAGGAAAAAAGAAGACAATAAAGAAGGAAGGAAGAAAAAGAGGACAGAAAGGAAAGAAGGAAGGAAGGACAGATGGAAGGAAGGAAGGAAGGAAGGAAAGAAGGAAAGATGGAAGGAAGAAAGGGAGGAAGGACAGATAGAAGGAAGGAAGGAAGGAAAGAAAGAAAGATGGAAGGAAGGAGGAGAAGGAAGAGAAGACATGAATGAAAGACGGAAGGAAGGAAGGAAGGAAAAAAGAAGACAGTAAAGAAGGAAGGAAGAAAAAGAGGACAGAAAGGAAGGAAGGACAGATGGAAGGAAGGAAGGAAGGAAAAGAAGACAGAAAGGAAGGAAGGACAGATGGAAGGAAGGAAGGAAGGAAGGAAGGAAGGAAGGAAAAGAAGACAGAAAGGAAGGAAGGGAGAAATAAGGAAAGTGGGCCAGACTGGACCCCTCAGCGGGCCGGATCTGGCCCACGGGCCGCATGTTTGACACCCCTGTTATAGACCAAATGACTAATCGATTAATCAAGAGCAGAAGTAACAGATTAACTGATAATCATTAGTCACATCAAAAGTTACCTACATCCCAGAATTATGTCTGAAAACTAAACTAATCCAAAACAAATATCTTTAATATTAGGATATGTTCAAATATTTGCCTTGTGTGTGCCTTAAAACAACAGTCAGGTGTCTATATGAGCTCTGAAAGGTTTTCCTCTATAATCATTCTTCCTGTTCATACCTGACTATTGAATTCAAAATGTGCTTTCAATCTTATTTTCAAATTCTAATTTATTTCCATTTCAAATGACAGTCAGGTGTCTATAATCATTCTTCCTGTTCATACTGATTATTGAAAAATCCCTTAAAAATGTGCTTTCAATCTTATTTTCAAATTCTAATTTATTTCAAAATATGGGCACAAAAAAATCCATCCAATGTCGTTTTGTACAAAAATGTAAACAATCAATGTTCTCCAGGGTGTGTATTTTATTATACTTCCTTATCTGTAGAGCAGTGTAGTTTTATGATACATTGCACATGTATATAGCTCAGATTTATTCCACATAGCACATTTATTTACTTCCCATTTACTATATATAGTATTTTATTTTATCCTATTTTTGCCTTAGTTGTTGTGTATTCTAATTTCTTTTTCTTGTCAATGTTAATTTCTCCCAATATACATCTTATTTTATATTGTATCTTATAATGACAGCTGTATATTTGAATTACACTGTACATGTAAAGCCAAATGAGGGACAAGAGTTGTGAAAATTAGCTGTAAACTATGTGTGCAGCACATCAGTTTCGAGCTGTGTATTGATGGTGGATTTTGGCCCCATTTACTTACATTGTAAAATTTATTATGAGTCATCAGCTCAGTATGAAGAGGAGGAATAATTACAGGAAGAAAAACATGAGTCACTGTTTATTAATGCTCCTGAATGTTGGTTTAAAATGTTAAAAAATGTGTTGGGGAGAGAGGAGTGTGCTACTATTACTGCTTAATGAAACCTGGTATCCATCTATTGATCTACTCATTTTCTGTATGGTTTGTATTTAACTCACAATAATCACCATCACTGTGTAGCTAGTGGTTGTTTTTGTTTTATTAAAGTCATATCTGATGTAGTGCTGGCTTTCAAAGTTCAGTCACATGCCTCCACCTGAATGATGGCACACACACACACACACAAACACACATGCTCGAATAACACAGAGACAGACATACAGACACACACACACACAAACATACACATTCAGACACACACAAACACGTCCATGCTCAGCTAACACAAGGCGCCATTGGTAAATTTAACATGTGACTTAAATTAAAAATCAGCTTAAAGTTCAAACCATGGCTAACACACCAGCTAGCTAATGAAACTAGCACACTAACACCTTCACCAACACGTCGAGGAGCGAGCTAAAGTGGTAAGCCAAGTCATATTTTAACACTAAACGCCTATATTAATATATTTAGTGACCACTGACTCATCATTTATCTATATTATCTAGTTTTAAACAGCGTGTTAGTTACCTGAGGAGCCTTCAGCCATTCAGTCTCAGCTGGTTTCTTCTCCCACGCCACAACTTTTAAGGATAAAACAAGCAGTTTTCTGAGAGATGACAACCTTAAATAGGACTTCAGCGACAATATCAACCTTTCCACTTCTGCTCGGGGTGTTTTTAGTAAGAGCAAACCCCCCTAAAAAAGCAGCAAAAGCCTCTTTTTTATGCTTTCACCTGACCTTATGACTGTTAGCTCAAAGCTAGCCAAGATGGAACTTCCGGTCAGTACTTTCAAAATAAAAACGATTACATCCAGCAGAATTTTTTTCATCTTAAAATAATCGAAGAAAACCGTTTTTCCGCTTATATATCTCATATTTGACAACATAATGGCTTAATGTAAACCATGAAGGAGGCAAGCTAACATTTATAACTGTGAAAACATAAACCCATTCAATGCTCCCTGCGTACAAAAATATTTTTAACTGAGAAAAGAAAATACTGCAGAAAATCCGCAAGGTGGCGCTTCATGTTTGGTTTATCAACAACATACAGAAGCCTTAGCAAAAAAGATCACCTATGAATTGTATATTTGTGCAACATGCATTATGGTTTTTGCATTTTTCCACTAAAAAACACTGATGTTGTCCTTACTATGTAAATCCTAGGTACATTGCACACATGTATATAATCTCAGGAGCTTCTGCATATTGCATTTTTATTTATTGCATATTTATTTACACAGATTGTTTACTGTATATAGTATTTTATCACTTTCACCTTTATACTGCGACCTGTTCTGCTGTGTTGATTTAAATTTCTCCAATGAGGGATTAATAATAACACATTTTATCTTATATTTGTGCATTTTTTCCCTGTTTTTTAATTAAAGTGTTTTTTTTATTAACTTTTTCAACTTATGCAACATGTAATGGGACACAAAACCATTTATTACAGTAAATAAATGAAAAATAAGTCACAGAACAAACAGAGACAAACAGAATTAACTACATGAGGGGGTGATAAGGGGGGGGGGCATTAAACTGTGGAGACAAATACAACAATGGGTGTTAGCAGGCTGCTTTTTGAGTGTATATATAATGAATTTACAAATCTGTAAGATATCTAACTTTGAGGTGAGCAACGTTAACATCATAGTCGTCCAACCTGAGCAACTCTGGCTGGTTCAGAAAGGTTTATGATTCTCTGGGTTGAGGATAAAATTCAAGTTTATGCAGATATCATGACAGATAAAGATGAAGTTAGTTTAAAAAAGCAAAGTCGCTGCTGTTACTTATAGCTACATATTACATTACATGCATATTACAGTGCATATTTCAGTAGCGTGTGGTTGATAGCTCTATAAAACCTGACTGACTTGATGTGAATGGAGTTTTTTTTTTTTTGAATGAACTGAATCTATTTAAGAGGTCAATTAACTTAACCACACATTCTCTCAGAGCTAGAAACCATAAAAACCAGGGATCTAACCTGTAATTTGAGAGATCCAAAACCGAAATTATATTCAATCTGCTGACAGTGACAGGCTCAGAAATGTTTTTGGAAAACCTATATGTGACATGAATATAGTAACACTCACTTAACTCACAGAAAGTCCATTGTGTCTATCGTCTAAGTGACAGCTAGTCAGCTTAGTGCAGGGGTGTCAAACTCATTTTCATTCAAGGGCCACATACAGACATATTTAATCTTATGTGGGCCGGACCATTAAAGAGATGGAGGGAAGGAAGGAAGGAAGGAAGGAAGGAAGGAAGGAAGGAAGACAGGAAGAAAGGACAGACGGAAGAAAGGGAGGAAGGAAGGAAGGAAGGAAGGGAGGAAGGAAGGAAGAACAGAAGTAAGAAAGGTATATGAAGGACAGATGGAAGGAAGGAAGGAAGGAACAAAGAAAGGAAAAGGGGAAGGTAGGGAGGAAGGACAGAAGGAATAAAGGGAGGAAGGGCCGATGGAAGGAAAGAAGGAAGGAAGGAAGGACAGAAGGAAGGAAGGAAGGAAGGAAGGAACGAACGAAGAAAGGAAAAGGGGAAGGTAGAGAGGAAGGACAGATGGAATAAAGGGAGGAAGGGCCGATGGAAGGACAGAAGGAAGGAAGGAAGGATGGAAGGATGGAAAGACAGAAGGAAAGAAGGAACGAACGAACGAAGAAAGGAAAAGGGGAAGGTAGAGAGGAAGGACAGAAGGAATAAAGGGAGGAAGGACCAATGGAAGGACGGAAGGACAGAAGGAAGGAAGGAAGGACAGAAAGAAGGAAAGAATGAACGAAGAAAGGAGAAGGGGAAGGTAGAGAGGAAGGACAGAAGGAATAAAGGGAGGAAGGCCCGATGGAAGGACAGAAGGAAGGAAGGACGGAAGGACAGAAGGAAGGAAGGAAGGAAGGAAAAGGGGAAGGTAGAGAGGAAGGACAGAAGGAATAAAGGGAGGAAGGACAGAAGGAAGGACAGAAGGAAGGAAGGACAGAAGGCAGGACAGAAGGAAGGAAGGAACGAACAAAGAAAGGAAAAGGGGAAGGTAGAGAGGAGGGACAGAAGGAAGAAAGGGAGGAAGGACAGAAGGAAGGAAAGTGGGCCGGATTGCACCCCTAGACGGGCCGGTTCTGGCCTGCCGGCCGCATGTTTGTCACCCCTGGGTTAGTGTTTATACAGACATGAAAATCACTCACCTTTCGGCGAAATTCGCCGTTTTGAAACCAAAATAGATGTCCTACGTGAATCATGCAGATCCGATGAGAATATATTTTTTTTTTTTTTTTTTTTTGGGGGGGGGGGGGGGGGGGGGGGGGGGGGGTCAAGTGGCCTCCGTCACTGTAGACCTCATTAATACCATAGATAGACGATTAATACACGCACCTATTGTCACCCACTTTGTCGTCGGTCACATGTCCTCATTGGCTTTGGAGACATGTGCTGCCTCATCCTAAGCACTGATTGGCTGGTGTGTGGTGTCGTATGAAACAGTCACGTGTCCCACAGATGCACGCAGGAGTCAGGAAATTACGTAAACGGACCGGATATGGTTTGTTATGTGTGTTATTACGTTACGTGTTGGACTAATTATATCGACATATTGAGGAAAGTATTCCGGTTTTATGGAAACGGATTTCATATTTCACAAGAATGGATACTTGGCGAGCTGTACAGAAAGTCCTGAGTCATAAGATGATCGTTGTGGATAAAGAGAAGACTTTGAAGGTATGTAGGCATTATAGCTTTTCTTACTTTAGCTAAGTGGCTAGCCGAGCTAACCGCTAATACTATTACGGCTGTGAGTAACCATATAAGTCGTGAGTGGTCTTGAATGAATCAGGACAATCTAAGCTTTCCAACAATGTATGGCATGAATATATATGTTTAAGGGTTGGTGTTTAAAACATTCAGAAGAACTTGTGGCTACCTCCCAACTTCCGGTCCGTCCCGTAGACGGAACAGCGTGTTTTACGTGTCTGCAGTTCCGATCCTTCATGTTGGCTGAAACACACAAGTCACCCTCAAACATGCTGAAAACCAGATTGAAGTTTGGCCTGCAGTTAGTTTTCCCTAATGTTTATGTGGCTTTGAGGTTGTTCCTCACGTTGCCGGTGACAAACTGTGAGGGGGAGAGCTCATTTTCTCATTTGGGGAGAATCAAAAATGAGCCTGAAGTCCTTTTATCATTACTGGAAATAGAGTCTGAACCTGTCAGAGACCTGGACTTTAGAGATGCTGTGGAGGAGTTTGCTAGGAGAAAGGTCATTGCATAAGGGAACTACTCCAATGTGTGTGTGTGTGTGTGTGTGTGTGTTGTTAATGTGCATTGTGTTTTTTTTATGACTGAAAACATTTGTTGTTGGGATGTTTGATATTGTGGAGATTCTAAAAACAGGTTGTTTGCTATTCTTTGAAGTGTTTCTGCATATCTGAGTGTAGACTGTTTTGATAACACACACACACACACACACACACACACACACACATTCACTGCATGTGCTGAGAGTCTGGTGTTGAATTTATCAGTCAGTGTGAATCCTGTGCAACTTAGTACAGGAGTTTCCAACAACTACTACATCCACACTTGTGCACTAGTAAACTAGTTGTCTGTTGTATTGGTGTGTGTGTGTGTGTGTGTGTATTTGTGTGTGTATTTAACCATTTCCATATAAATGGGATAAAGATGTGGTTTTCAAGCAGAAATTTACATTGAACATGTTTCTTTTAATCTTTGCACTTTCATCAAACTATACTGTCCTCCGTCCGTCCGTCTTCTGCTGCTTATCCGGGGTCGGGTTGTAGTTCTGCTTGAATTTCCTCTCAAAATGCAGATTGATGATTTCAAGCCCTAACCTCCCTAGAGGGGTCGTATCCTTCTCACCTTTTTTCACCCATGACCCGTTTTCATGTCTGTTTATAGGATGCATTAATTTCTGACAGTAGGGGACACTCTGCAGACTCTAGCCTACTGTTGTCTTTAATCAGATCATGTCTACGCTGGTTTAGGAAAATGAATGTAGGTTAATAAGTAGTGACACGTTGCAGGATAATTCATTCTGTTAGCCGTTATTAACTTTTCAGACCAAACTTTTAAAACATTGACACTAACAAAACTCACTGCTGTCCTTTTTATAGACATAAAACAGAGAGATACTGTACTAAAACTGTATATATAGAAACTAACAGCTCAAACCGCTTCATTGATAGTAACTATGGTTTCGTATCATTGTGGTCGACTCAGGTTTTCAACTGTTAATGATTAAAAGTAGCCCGTGCTCAGTTCTGTACGTTATTTAAAACACGCTTATGACCAAATAACATGATTAAGATGGGCTCCTATTCTACTAATATTTACTCTGGACTGTAAATACTCCGCTATTTGTCCTTTAAAGACATACAACGGGGGAGATAATGTGGTAAAATTGTCAATTTAGAGATATTCTCACAGTTCAAACCTTAGTGATAGTTGCGATGCATGTGACATTACCGTAAAAACTATTGTTAGGTATTATTAATAAGGGGGGAAAAAACTACAGTTACGTGTCATTACGGTAAAAACTACCGTTAGGGTTAATTGCAGTAAAAACTATTGTTAGGTATTATTACGGTAAAAAACACTACAGTTACGTGTAATAACGGTAAAACTACTGTTACGTGTCATTACAGTAAAAACTACTGTTACGTGTCATTGTGGTAAAACCATTAGGGGTCATGACGGGGAAAACTACAGTTATGTGTCATTACGGTAAAAACTACTGCTACCTGTCATTACGGTAAAAACTACCCTTAGGGGTCATTGCAGTAAAAACTACCGTTAGGGGTCATGACGGGGTAAACTACTGTTACGTGTCATTACGGTAAAAACTATTGTTACCTGTCATTACAGTAAAAACTACCGTTAGGGGTCATGACGGTAAAAACGACCGTTATGTGCCATTACGGTAAACTACAAGGACAACTGCAGCCTGTGCTCAGTTCTGTCGGTTATTGAAGACACATATGACCAAATTACATTATTAAGATGGGCTCCTGTTCTTCTAATATTACACTGCACTTTAAATACCCCGCTATTTGTCCTTTAAAGTTAAAATAAACTCGCCATTGCTGTGTTTTTTCCGCTGGTTTCATTTACAGGCCTGAACTGTCGAACTGCTCTCGCTGCAGTCAAGAATCCAGATCGCGCATGCGCAGAGAGCGTCTTCGTCCTAGTCAGCCAGGCGAGGTGGGTGGGAGAGAAATGTGTCAAGCTGCTGTCAATGCATGTAAAAGCACTGGAAACTGGTTTTCTTCATTTCAAAATTAATTTAAAAAAATTGTAGCGTGATGAGTCATCTGCTTTTGTAAATTATGACAAGAAATAGATTTAAGTTTTTTTTTTAAATTAATTTTTATTTAAACACGTATAAGAGAGTAAAATGATCAGGTTTCATTTCCTCAACAATGCAACAAGGAAAAAAAGACATTTAAAATAGCAAAAGCAATAGATTAGAGTATAAACAACATGAAGAGTATTAAATATATAAGTGTATGTATCTACTGTATGTATTCAAATGTAAGATAAGATTAGATAATCCTTTATTAGTCCCATGAATGATAAATAACAATAAGAATAAAGAACAATAAATAATAAGTAAATACACAAGCAATAAAAAAAATAGTAGTAGAAAAGTAATATTGGTGTTGAGTGATGATATACTTGAGTTTGCTATTGTTATTGCACAGATTTAAAGAGAAAAATATACATATATAGGCCTACATATTGTGTAGTTGAACTAAAAGTACTGTAGTAGTATACCTGTATGTAATTATTTATTATTACACTACAGTTAAGTTGCAATATATATATGCATGCTTTTGGAGAGAAACAGTTGCAGCCTTTTAACTGCAATCTTATATTCATGAATAAATAAAGACTTGCAATAGGTCAGGAAGTGGGTGCAATAAGCAACTGTGTGTATATAACATGCTGGACTTTTCCCTACTTTGTGGAGTCATGGTGGTTTAGTGTGATTTTAAAATACTCGACATTTAACCACAACATCTTAGGCAACACTAAGAAACTGTTACTAAAGATAGAAGCTGTTCTCTCACAAAAAAGAGGGTTTTCTTCTTATTCCTTCAGTTTAAGGCTAGGCAATATATCAATATCATATCAATATTGTGATATAGACTAGATATCGTCTTATATTTTGGATATCATAATAGCATGATATGGCATAAGGGTTGTCTTTACCAACGTTGTCATTACATCCACATTACTGACGGTTATTTATCTAAAATCTCAATGTGTAAATTCACAATATCAATATCAAGGCATTTGGTCTAAAACATTGTGATATTTGAGTTAAATGTTTGAGCTTGACAACTTAAGACTGTTCTCACGCCCATTCGCAGGAAGTGCAAAGTTTCTCTGTGATTATTGTAAATCTAATTTTAAAGGGTGGGCCAGCAAGCATGATTTTCAGACATCACAACCGGTCTAGAAGCCAGTCATGGTTTTAATATTCAGCTTACACTAATAATGTGATGTGGAAAGTTGAAGCTTGAAAATGGACTCTATAGTGAAGTAGGAGATGTCTTATGTCCAGCGGTTATACTTCTTAAATGAAATATATTTGCTTATTCATAGTCATGTTTTAATGAGGGAGAGGGAGTAGATGCCATTTTAAGGATTTAAGGAATGTGTTATATAAAAACTGACGGCTTTCTCTTTGAAAGGAGCAAAAATCTCTATATCTTAACACTGCACACTTCACCACTTTCAAGAGACTCATCAAATCCTTAATTCAGCAACTAAAATGTACTTATGTTTAGTTTATATGTGTATCTTATAGAACCATGTACCATATTTGACCTTGCTTGTGTTTATATTTCGACTTTTTCTTACATTACAGCACATCTTATCTCTCTATTTGCTTGTACTATGGATGCTTTAGACCCAAATTCACCATTGTGCTTTGTTAAACTGATGTTGATGTGCATTCACGGATAACTCAATAAAATAAAATAAAAGCCTTGAAAGAAAAGGAGGAAAGGAAACTGTGAAAAGTCTTAAAAATGGACAGTATGTGTGAGGGTTAAAAAAAAAAGATGATTCTTTCTTTGTTTCAGCAATTCTCATTATTATTACATGAGAACTCTTAAAAAAGAGTTCCCATGTACTTTAATGTAGTTTAATAGGAATACATATCACTCTATTTCTGGATTTCTGGAATAATTATATTTATTCTAACAGTATTCTTTCATATCCATTAAATTATGTAGTGCTACTTTTTTATAGTAATAATTTTATTCATATATCACCTTTTAAAAACAGTTTAAAAAGTGCTTTTACAAAAAACAGAGAGCAGTAACAAGGCAAACGTTTTTTTTACTCAAATTTTTTAGTAAACTTTTTGTTAACATTTAACCTAAATTTTTTTCTTTGTAATTTATTTTAAAGCAAGGCAGCTTTATTTATATACAGTAGCGCATTTCATACCCAATGGCAACTCAATGTGCTTTACATAAAAACAAACATTTAACAGTAAGAATTTGAAACAAAAAAACATAAAAACATACACTTTGAAAAATAAAAATAAAACCCAATAATAGTAAAAACATTGAAACATTAAAAAATACAATTAATAATACACTAATAACAAAAAAAATAAAAATAAAGTACAGAAAAATAAATCAAATAAAAACTAGACTAGAATAGAGCATTAAGAGCAACATGTGTAACCTATTTGTTCTTAAAATAAAAAGTTTAATAACAACAACAACAACAACGAAAGATAATCGAATTGTGCTTAGAAGAGGAATTTTAATGTGTCGAGCTTTTCTTTTGAAAGTCACTTCCGGAAGCCGAACTCTCTCCGTCGTTCGAACTCGACTACACTCGGCTCTGTGTGCAGCTCCAGCCAGCAGCGGCCGAGGCAGGAGAAGAGTGGCGGCGAGTGTTTGTCTACGGCGGCGTTTTACCGTGCGAAAAAACACCAACTACAGCCGAAGAGGAGAGGACCAAACCCCGCTGGCTGCTCCAGACGACCTCAACAAACCATGGACTATGATCAAATTTAACCAGAGGCTTGTAACGGCGCGCTGTTTTGACGACAAGCGGCGTTTTTATTGAAACATCTGTAAGAGCATAATAATGAGGGCGTCCGCTATTCTTTACGGTGGTTTTTCCTTTTCCTGCGAGGTTTAAGTGAAGACGCAGTAGTGACACTATTTATATAAGTGCGTCGCTTTTTTTTTTTAAAGAGGCATCCTCTCAAGGAATAGACGCACCGAAGAAGAAGGGGACACCAGCCTGCAGAAATCTAAGGGTAATCCCCCTCCTCCCGTGGCCCCTAGGGAACAGTGAAGTCATTGGAGAAGTCACACGTCTTAATCATCTCGATAGTTTTTTTGTTTTTTGCAAGGAAAAAAAAATCAGCTTTTCCCCTCTTTCCATCATCCACTAGACTACCTCCCCTCCTCCTCTCTCTCTCTCTCTCTCTCTCTCTCTCTCTCTCTCTCTCTCTCTCTCTCTCTCTCTCTCTCTCTCTCTCTCTCTCTCTTTTCTCTCATACACTCTCTCCTATGCTTTCTATCTTTTTTTTCTTTCCTTCCCAATCGTACATGGTTTTGTCCTTCTGAGCATTTATCGCCGACCCTCCCGTGGGCATTCTTCTTCCCCCCCTTCGTTTAAAGGATGCCGGATCAAATATCGGTGTCCGAGTTTCTCTCGGAGACGACAGAGGATTACAATTCCCCGACAACATCCAGCTTCACCACCCGACTGCAGAGCTGCAGGAACACCGTGAATGTGCTGGAGGAGGTAAGGGCCACCGAGAGATGCATGGATGGATGGATGAATGAATGGATGGATGCATGGATGGATGGATGGATGAATGCAAGATGCCTCATTAAGCAAACACCACTAAATGCATCATATTTTATTAAAAGGGAGCTATATTACACCCCCAGCCCCCCCCCTTTTCCCCCACACATAACCTAACACTTGGGCATGTTGAGGTTAAAACACAAAGGTCAAGATGAGCTATGCATGCATTTAGGTGATTAGGTGATGTTTGACACCACTAAAAGCTTATTCTTATTATATTATCATTAAAACATATTTAAAAAATGCAAATAACAGCACCTGTTGATGTGCAAGCTCCAAAAACATGCATTGAATGTGCAAAAAAAATTCTCCACACAGTCCATACTCAGAGCTGTATGTCTATGTGTGTGGGAGTGTGTGTGTGTGTGTGTGTGGTCTGTCATAAGCTACTTTTGGGGACACATCTTTTTAGACTTATGGCAAATTAATTGGGGATGGCTTGTGCAATGAAGTGGTAGAAAGCTGATATTTGAGTTAAATGAATGTAAGTCAATGTAATGTCCTCAAATGTGACCTAGGACAATGTGTGTGTGTGTGTGTGTGTGTGTGTGTTTGTGTGAAGGTGAACTCTCATCTTGTGCGTGTTTCGTGCCGGATAGAGTGACAACAGAGGAGAAAAGATGTGGAGGAGAAGGGGGGAGTGAAAGAGGAGTAAGGGGGGGGGGGGGGGTGGAGAGGAGGGGGGGGGGTAGGTGGTTTGAGTAGAAAAAGAGTGCAAGGGAATAGGAGGATGTGCACTCAGGCCTGCAGCTCTCTGTGTTCACTATTACATAACTCACAGCTTCAGAGCATGCTGCCAGGCTGTAGCAGTGTGTGTGTGTATGTATGTATGTATGTATGCGTGTGTGTGTGTGTGTGTGTGTGTGTGTGAGAGAGAGAGACACACACACACACAAGGAGAGAGAGAGAGAAACCTCTTCTTCTAGTCACCGGCAGTCAGATCTGGATTTAGCTGTTTGGAGGATTATAAAGATTCCTCAGTGTCGCCGCTGCACTTAAATCTGAATTTACAGCACACACACACACACACAAGCATACACACACACACACACACACAAGCATACACACACACACACACACACAAACACACACACACACACACACACACACAAGCATACACACACACACACACACACACACACAAGCATACACACACACACACACACACACAAGCATACACACAGCCGCCTTCTTGCCGTCTTGTGAGGTTTTCCATGCCGTGTCACCTATGATCATGTAGGTGGAGTGTAATCAGGTCATGCAGGTGGAGTTTTTTTAACGTGCCCCCCACCCTCTTCCCCCCCCCCACCCTCCTCTCCCAACATCACCATCATCATCATCATCATCATCATTATAATCATCACTGGCTATTAAATGGAGCATCAAAACCAGGGAGGCATACACCTTCTCTGTTCCTGGCTCGAG
>JAJDFG010001240.1:35000-42281 GCA_021039105.1 Scomber colias
CTCTCTCTTTCTCTCTCTCTCTCTCTCTCCATCTTTTTCCCTTTCTATCTTTCTCTCTCTCTCTCTTTCTCCCTCTCTCTCTCCCTCACTCTCTCTCTCTCTCTTTCCCCGCGGCAGCACTCAAAGATGTTTATTGTTTACGTTTGGATCAGTGCAGAAATATGAAAACCGATGAGCAGCGGAGGTGAAGAGGGAGATAAAGTCCTTTGTGTGTGGGTAGAAGACCGGAAATTGACGAATATATCTGTGTTTTATTTTGGTGACATCTTTTGTAGCCTTTTTTTTTTTTTTTTTTGCACTAAATATCCTCAGAAATCTGTGTGGAGCTCACTTCTCACTTTTAATCTGTTGGTGACGTTCGAGCTTCTAAATTCGGTGCTTATTTACACTAGTAGTCTTTTCAGATGCGTGGAGATGAAGGTTTAAAACTAGGCTTTACACCGATTTGATCAGCTATATCGGATCGGCCCGATCAGTTCCACACCACCGACATGTTTGTTTGAATCCGACAGCTAGTTTTGAAGACTGACTATTAAGTTTCTCTGCGTAGGATTTTGTTTAGAGGGACAAAGATTCTTCACATCTCCAGCTCTATATTAATATTCTGAGTCTCTACTGGAATATCTTTACATGATTTATAATTAAAAACTCCTTATTCATCTTCTACTGGTCCTTCATGCAGCCGCTCAGTTCAGCCTCTTTCTCAAACAGGCCGTTTTAGCTCCTGTCTCTTTAAGGCCCCCCTTAGCAACCACCTTAGCAACCACGGAACACAGCCTTTAGCTACCACCTTAGCAACCACGGAACACAGCCTTTAGCAACCACCTTAGCAACCAAAGCTTCTACATAAACTAACTATAGCAGCAGGATTTCACTTCTTTTTCTCATTCTTTACTCCAAATCTTCAATTTCTCAAATCACATCCGTCCATGTTGGAGCTGAAACGATGTGACGGACATTAAAGTTTTTTGAATCTTGAATCTTTAGCTGTCGGATTCAAACAAACATGTTGGGGTGTTGTGGGCAGACAGATAAAACACAAGCTATTTAACAATCTGTGCAACACTAAAGAATCTCGTGGGGAAGCAGCTGCAAAATGTTTCAACAGCACAAATGTACCTGGATAGAAACACGAGGAGGAGAAGCCGAGTTTAAGACACGGAGCGTGGACAAAGAAGGCGTGATCGGATCGGTGATCGGTTTATTTAAACTCACTGATCGGTGATCGGCCCCAAAAATCCTGATCGTGTAAAGCCTAGTTATAACAATTATTATTTGATGGTAAATAAGATCTGAAGTAACTGTATTGATCCCCCCTTGGGATAAATTGACATGGCAGTACAGTGAAAAAAAAAGTAGCAGCGTAAAGGTAAAAATGATAAAATGAATGAAATAAAATACTGTATACAATAAACTGGATCTTTATGTAAATAAATCTGCGTTATATAAATGTGCAGTGTGCATAAAATTAACAAAGTAAGGTAAAGTAAATGTCCACATGTTCTAGAAACAGTGTAAAACCTCAGAATTGGTTATAAAAAGTGTTAAATTTAGACTTAAAACAGAGAAAAGCAAGAAAATATTTGGCATTTTTTATCGACTAGTGATGTCTGGATGAAGCCTCATATCTCAGCAGCTACTGACATTTACTGCCTTATAATGGCTTTTTAATTCTTGTTAATCGGAGCTCTTTATTCGCCATAAACTACAATAAAATTGGACAAAGGCAGGATTTCTTTTATGATGTCATGACCCTCAAAACCAATCTGACCCTTTTTGGCCTCATACTACTGCTTAACTTAAAAAAAAAGAAGCAAAAAGCAGA
Source organism: Scomber colias (assembly GCA_021039105.1). Taxonomy (NCBI): domain Eukaryota; kingdom Metazoa; phylum Chordata; class Actinopteri; order Scombriformes; family Scombridae; genus Scomber; species Scomber colias. The sequence continues at coordinate 36,826 of JAJDFG010001240.1, forward strand.
TTATGTCTTCCTCTTAGCATGTTGTTGGTTACGTCCAAGACTTTAGTAATGAAGTGTGTCATGAGCATCGCAGCTGTTACGTCTTCTTTGCTACCTGGAAATAACATTTGAATGTCAGAAAATGGTGAAAAATGTTGATGTGTGTTTCCCTAAAGCACGAGATGCAACCTCACATGTCCAGACTAAACAGAACAGGAGCCAAAGATATTCAGTTTATTATCATACACGACTAAAGAAACCTGAAATATTCACATTTATGGAGATGAAACCACAGAATTTTATCATTAAAAAAAAACCCAACTCAAATCTGATATAATGTTGATCTTTTTATTATTATTATTTTTATTATGATTATTATTTATTTTATTATTATTTTTTTTTTATTATTATTATTTTTTTTTTAAATAATTATTATTTTTATTATTATTATTTTTATTACTATTATTATTATTAGCACTAAACACAAGCTACAGCTGATATTTGGTCCTAAACTAAAGCATTGGATGACAAGTTTTGACAATTTATCCTCCAGAGACGACGAATATTTGCACCAATTTTCATGCCAATCCCGCTAATACTCCGACTGATAGACATCGCCACCTATAGAGACATAAAAAAACAACCAAAATTAACATTTATTACATTTCTGTTGGTTTTATATCATTTCTGAAATAGTGGTTGTTGTAGTTTTTTACGATATCACCTTTTTATCACCTTTAAAAAGTGAGATTGTAACTTCCGTATAATTCACAAAGCTTTGTCATTTCATGTGGATTTATAAAGTGGAAAAGCAACAAGGGGACACAAAGTGAAAATGCCAAAAACTGATAAAAGTTTTTTACTTCACGTAGCAGCTGTATTGACACTGAAATAGGTATGTAATAGTTAACCTTATCTTCAAATACATCAACATATCTTTAATGTATTTGACTTAAACTACATTAAACTACATGTAAAATGCACTTTTCTTTCCAAACCAGCTGCAGAAAAACAGAAAATCTGTATAAATCCCAACAAATAACAAAACTCTTTTTTATTATCACATTCACCTTTTTATGACCTTTTTAAGCCTTTTAAAGCTAGATAGTAACTTCCATATGATTCACAAAGCTTTGGCAGCAGTCATGTGACGCTGTGGTTTGGATAAAGTGGAAAAAACAAGAAGAGACACAAAGTTAAAATGCTAAAAACTGATCAAAATGTTTACTTCATGTCGCCATTATATTAATAATCAGAAAGGCAGGCATGTAATAGTTAACTTTATCTTCAAATATATCAACATATCTTTAATTTAATTGACATAAATTACATGTAAAATGCACCTTTCCTCCCAAAATAACTAAGAAAGAAGAGCAATAACTTTCCATCCAGCTGCAAGAAACAGAAAACCTTTATAAATCCCAACAAACAGCCAAAGTTTTACTCTTTTTTTTCTTTACTCTATCACCTCTGTATGACCTTTTAAAAAGTCAGATAGTAACTTCCGTATCATTCATGGAGCCAAAAACTGATTAAAGTATATAACTTCATGTCGCCATTATATTAATAATCAGAAAGGCAGGCATGTAATAATTAACTTTTTCTTTAAAAATATCAACATATCTTTAATTTAATTGACATAAATTACATGAAAAATTCACTTTTTTTCTCCAAAACACGAAAGAAAAGAAGAGCAAACGCAATAAATCCCAACAAACACCCTACTTTTTACTCTTTTTTCTTTAGTCTATCACCTCTTTATGACCTTTTAAAAGTCAGATAGTAACTTCCGTATCATTCATGGAGCTTTGGCAATAATCAGAAAGGCAGGCATTATAATAATTAACTTTCTCTTCAAATATATCAACATATCTTTAATTTAATTGACATAAATTACATATAAAATGCACTTTTTTTCTCCAAACATGAGAGCAAACACAATATCTTTCCATCAAGCTGCAGAAAAACAGAAAATGTGACGTTTGCTTTGAATGAAATCTGAACATTAGCAGCAGACACTTGCTCCTCTCCTGGGTGAAGGAGGAGGAAGAGGAGGAAGAGGAGGAGGAGGAGGAGGTGCTGGTAGTGGTGTTTAGAGGGGCGGAGGTTATGTATTGTATTGTCTCCTCTCCCCTTCCCCTTCCTCTACCCCCCCACAGATGGTACTTTGCGTCATCGGGTTTGCTTTTCCTCGACCACAGAGAGCCATAGCAGCGATACAAGGGAAACCCTTACTGCATCGGCATTCCTTTGAGCATGCCTCTCACACCACATCACATGGGCCGGAGCAGAAAAAATGTTGACTTTTCACAGTCGCTCTATTCAAGCGTGGCTGAGCCTGACCTAATAGGCAGAGAGGCCTTTTATATATCTCCCCTTTTTTTAACAAACTTTTATATAACCACCTATTCAATCCAAGCATGTCAGAGTAGTACGATTTAAAGGCTGCTGATGCTTTTTCCTGTGTGTGGAAAAAATAATACCAACAAAAAAAAATACTGAGCCACTGCATATTTATATTGGACTGAGATTGGCCTGGAGTCGTCATTTGTTTATTCTCACATTGTAAAAAGATCCATTAAAAAAAAAAAGAAAAGAAAAAAAAAGAAGTTAAATATTATTGGCAAGAGCAAACTTACATTCCTGCTACTCTTTTTTTTTTAAATATCTCATGATTATTTATATTTTATTGGAGCTGCTGGAACAAAATTGTCTTTTTTTATTTAACCCTCCTGTTGTCCTCGAGTCAAGGAAGGAAGGGAGGAAAGAGGGAGGAAAGGAGGGAGGAAGGAAGGATGGAAGGGAAGAGGGAAGAAGGGAGGAGGGCAGGAAAGAAGGAAGGAAGAAAGGAAGGAAGGAAAAGAGGAAGGGAGGAAAGAAGGACAGAGGAAAGAATGAAGTGAGGAAGGAAGGTAGGAGGGAGGAAGGAAAGAAAGAAGGAAGGAAAGGAGGGAGGAGGGAAGAAGGAAGGAGGGAAGGAAGGCGGGAAGGAAGAAAGGAAGAAAGGAAGGAAGGAGAAAGGAAAAGAGGAAGGGAGGAAAGAAGGACAGAGGAAAGAAGGAAGTGAATAAGGAAGGTAGGAGGGAGGGAGGAAAGAAGGAAGGGAGGAAGGATAAGAAGGAAGGAAGGAGGGAGGGAAGGAAAGAAGGAAGGACAGAAGGAAGGAAGGAAAGAGAGAGGAAAGAAAGAAAGAGAGAAGGAGGATGGAAGGAAGGAAGTGAGGAAAGAAAGAAAGAGAGAAGAAGGAAGGAAGGAAGGAAGGAAGGAACAGTCAAAACAGACGGGGTCAATTTGACCCGGGAGGACGACAGGAAGGTTAATAAAAGGAGCCAAGAGGAGGTCGCTGGGTCCTGAGCCAATCGCCTCTTGGCTCATTCCTGCTCTTTTAATAAGTGGAGTACGCACGTTCACAAAGCTGCTGCTGTATTTAGTGTCTTATTATTTGGCCTTTCGGACTATCACGGACTTATTTGAGACATTTCTGGCGTTGAGCGACAACCCTGAAAGCTCGGCTGACTGATAACAACAGTAATAATAGTATCAGTGATGATTTCATGCTTCTCCTTTTTCTTCTTGGTGTTTTAACCACAACACACTTCAACTCCAGATATGAGTTTCTCTGTTCTGCTGCAGTCAGTTTAACCTTCCTGTCGTCCTCCGGGTCAAATTGACCCCCGTCTGTTTTGACTGTTCCTTCTTTCCTCCCTTCCTTCCTTCCGTCCGTCCGTCCGTCTGTCCTTCCTTCCTTCCTTCGTTCCTTCCTCCCTCCCTCCTTTCCTTCCCTCCCTTCCTTCCTTCCTTCCTCCCTCCCTCCTTCTTTCCTTCCTCCCTCCCTTCCTTCCTTCCTCCCTCCTTCCTTCCCTCCCTCCTTCCTTCCTTCCTTCATTCCTACCTTCCTCCCTTCCTTCTTTCCTCTGTCCTTCTTTCCTCTGTCCTTCTTTCCTCTGTCCTTCTTTCCTTCCTTCCCTCTTTTCCTTTCTCTCTCTCTCCCTCCTCCTTCCTTCCTCCCTTCCTTCCTCCCTCCTTTCCTTCCTTTCCTCCTTTCCTCCCTCCCTTCCTTCCTCCCTCCCTCCTTTCCTTTCCTTCCTTCTTCCTCCCTTCCATCCCTTCCTTCCTCCTTTCCTCCCTCCCCCTTCCTTTCCTTCCTTCTTCCTGCCTTCCTCCCTCCCTCTTTTCCTCCCTCCCTTCCTTTCCTTCCTTCTTCTTGCCTTCCTCCCTCCCTTCCTTTCCTTCCTTCTTCCTGCCTTCCTTCCATCCTTCCTTCCTTCTTCCCTCCTTTCCTTCCTTCCTTCTTCCTCCCTCCTTTCCTTGACTCGACGACAACAGGAGGGTTAAATGTGCATCCTGTCAAAGATGCTCTACTACACATGATAATAAAAACACAAAATAAAAATGAGAATGAAATATAATAAAGGAAGTGAAGAAGAAGACTGCTGCATAGTTTAAAATATGCAGAGAGAGATGAGTTCATCGTGTTTTGGTGGGAAAAAAAACTGCTTATATTATAACTTCTTATCCAAAAAAAACAAATAAAAGCCCAAATATATATCCAATAGTGTCATCTTTTTATGAGCTAATAAAAGCAGATTTGTGACAATGCATGTTTTAACAAATCAAATGGTTTTATTTAAGCTGCAGAAGAAGAAGCCGTAGAGGGAAAACTTCATATAAATTTTAAAAAATCACCAAATCTGGAAAATATATTAGGATTTTTTTGTAGTTTTATAATAAAAAAAAACTCCACAGGGCTCCGTTAAAGATAAGAAATGCCTTCAATGGGTTTTTTAAGACTTCTACGGAGTCACATGATGAGCCTTTAGTAGAAAAATGCTGTAAGTAAACAACCGAATAGTGTTTATAATAATATATCAGTGGGGCATGTTTAAATATTTCTGCTCTTTGTTTGTTTGTTTATGCACAAAAGTGGTGTTTATCTTCAGATTGAGAGGCTAATTGGATAATAAAACAACATCTGATATAATAAACTATGACTGAGAATCAACACAAACAGTAAAACAGAAACACTATCTGTGGTTTAAATTCACTTCAAGTTGTTTTAGTTGTAGATCGGATCAGCTGGAGGGATGACAAACAACTCTAGTAAGATTTGCACGTGTTTCTTTATTGTAACCCTGACCTTAATTTAACCTTAATTTAAACTTAACTTAAACTAGGGATGTCCAAACTACTCCATAAAGGGTTCATGTGGCTGCAGGTTTCCATTGAGCACACCAGGCTTGACTCATTAAATCAGTTGATGTCAGGCTTCAGACAGCTGATTGGTTGAATCATGTGTTCTTGATTGGGATGGGACAAAAACCTGCAGGCAACGATTCTCCTTTATGAATAGTTTGGACGAGCCACATTTAACCTAACCTATAGGCCTAACATAACCTGGACCTGAACCTTAATTTACCTTAATTTAACCAAACCTAGCCTAGCTTAACTTAGCCTATAAGCCTAACATGGACCTTAAC
>JAJDFG010001241.1:0-12500 GCA_021039105.1 Scomber colias
TACGTCTTCTTTACGTGAAAATGTTCATGTTCTTTTTTACTTGAAACAACAGAAATAAAGTCAGAAATAATTAGGGCTGTCAAACGATTAATTTTTTTAATGGGGATTAATCGCAGAATTTCCATAGTTAATCACGATTAATGGCGTTTTGAATTGCATGTTTAAAATCCTGTTATTTTCCATTTGAAGGCAGTTTTAAGCCCATAATGTAAAGCATTTCTTACCAGAGTGTCTTAACTGGGAATCAATCACGGCTCTGCTGCGACTCCCACACTCCAAAATGGTCCTTTGGTGGAGCTGAGGCTGGCTTGGCTGCACCTGGGTGTTTAGCGTGGAGGTGCTAACTCAAACTCCACGTACTCCGGTGGTAGTTAAACTCCGTTTGACACAGGTTGCATTTTACTTTTGACTTGTCAACTGAAGCGTCTGGAAGTGTTTTAAAGTTAAACAAGCCGTTCAAAAGTCCAGTAGCTCTCTTACTTTCCATCAGCGCGGTAGGTTTACTGCAGGAGGCCACTTCAAAGCATAGCGCTACAGCTAGAGGAGCTCATATGATATAACCCAGAATATAGAAAATAAAGTATAAAGTATTGATTCGTGCAGACATACCAGTAGTGATCCCCTTTATATCTCCTCTGTCTTTATTTCCACCAGAAGCTGCTGTGTGAGGACAGGTTTGTTGGCGGAGTCGGCATGGAGGTGGAGGTGTTGGAGAAACAGCTGCTCAGCCAGATGTTGGAAGCTATCAGAGTTACTCCGTATCTCCACGAGGACCTGCAGGTGGAAGTCATGAAGGTAAAAAAACACACAGAGCATGAGCCAACAAGCTGTTTCAACCCCTCTGATATCAGTCCAAGTCCTGTAATATCTGGACTCTGGATTATTTTTTACATATTAGAGCTGCAGAGAGCTTAGTTAGACTACATTACGCCTATATTGAAATCATTTAAATATGCTTGATGGCTAATTATGAAGTGCCTTTGTAAAGCTCTGTTAATGTTTCAAGTAGGTTTGTTTCTTTTGTGGCTGACATCTTGCCAATCAACTGTTTAAGATTATAGAGTTCAAGTCGTTCTCTCTGAGCCACTTACATGTTTATAAAGAGTAAAAGAAACATTCATCATTAAGTTATAACTCTTTAAAAATAAACTTGAATCTCTCTTTTCTGTCTCTCTTTCTGTCTCCTGCTGCTAGCTCGGCGGCTAGCTTAGCTGCTAGTTCGGCGGCTAGCTTAGCTGTTAGCTCGGCGGCTGGCTGCTAGCTCGGCGGCTAACATAGCGGCTAGTTTAGCTGCTAGCTCGGCGGCTAACTTAGCTGCTAGATCGGTGGCTAACTCAGCTAACTGGCTAACTGTAGACTAGTACACATTTTTTAGAAATACATTTATGACCTATTTAATGTGTTTAGAAGAAAATGTCTGAATTCACATTACACAGTCTTTAAAAAATAAACTTTAACGTCTCTTTTCTGTCTCCTATGTTCAGGTCCTTCTCTGCATCACCTACTCACCAAACTTTGACATAAACGGAGACTCAATCCTCCGTATTGCTGAGGTAGGAAAGCCTGAGTTTGTTTAATTCGCATCAGTTTCATCATGAGATTAAATATTAGACATCCAGCAACAATAACAACAGACTTTCTTCTTGCTTTTGCAGTAATAATTAACAAAATGCAGCTATTATTATTTTACTCTTCTGATGTTGAGAGTGATAAACATCTGCATCTGAGTTATGAGCAGTGATTTCACCATTAAAGTCTCATTAAAGTTGATTTATATCATTCATATATATTCAGCAGTGGAAAGGAACTACACTCTAAAAACTAAAACTATGATTCACTCCATTTTTCTGGTGAAACATATTTACACTTAAAAATATTGAGTAGATTTTAAAGCTGTTAAAACATTTAAATAGACCATATACATTAAGTAAATGTAACTTTTTTAAAAAGTAGATCCGGACAACTTAATTTTATTACACCAGCATATACAATTGAGTAGATAGAAGTACATTTAATTTTAAGAAATGTCATTTTTAAGTACTGTATTTCCACTTATTGCCATTTTTTGACAGCTTTAGTTTGTAGTTACTTTGCAGATCCAGATTATTAACTCAAAATACAACCAACAGTTATATTATGATGTACTAGAATAAACTGAGCTACCTAGTAGTGTGTAAAGCAGCAGTCTCCAACCCTCCTCCTGCAGAGCTACTCTCCTGCATGTTTTAGTTTTTTCTCTCCACTCTAACACACCTGATTCTAATTATTAACTCATTATCAAGCAGCTGAAGTTTGTCAAGGGTTTGCAAACGAGTTAATTATTACAATCAGGAGTGTTAGAGCGGAGAGAAACCTAAAACATGCAGGGCAGTAGCTCTCTAGTAGCAGGGTTGGAGACTGCTGGTGTAAAGTTAGTTAACATGAGCGCTGCCTTCATTAGCAGCAACAATACAGTGAGATTTGTCCTTTAACCCTCCTGTTGTCCTCGAGTCAAGGGAGGAAGGGAGGAAAGAACAAAGGTAGGAGGGAGGGAGGAAACAAGAAGGGAGAAAGGGAGGAAGGAAAGGAGGGAGGGAGGAAGGAAGGAGGGAAGCAAGAAAGGAAGGGAAAGAAAGAAGGAAGGAAGGTAGGAGGGAGGGAGGAAACAAGAAAGGAGGGAGGGAGAAAGGGAGAAAGGAAAAGAAGAAGGAGGAAGGAAGGAAGGAACAAGGAAGGAAAGGAAGGGGAGGGAGGGAGGAAACAAGAAGCAGAGAGGGAGAGAGGAAACAAGAAGGAGGGAGGGAGGGAGGGAGGGAGGGAGGGAGAAAGGAAAAGAGGAAGGAAGAAGGAAGGAAAGGAGGAAGGGAGGAAAGAAGGAAGGAGGGGAGGAACAAGGAAGTAAAGGAGGGAGGGAGGAAGGAAGGAGGGAAGCAAGGAAGGAAGGGAAAGAAAGAAGGAAGGAAGGAAGGTAGGAGGGAGGGAGGAAACAAGACGGAGGGAGGGAGGGAGAAAGGAAAAGAGGAAGGGAGGAAGGAAGGGAGGAGGAAGATAGGAAAGGAGGGAGGAAGGGAGGAAGGGAGGAAGAAGGAAGGAAAGGAGGAAGGGAGGAAGGAAGGGTGGAAGAAGGGAAGAAGGAAGGGAGGAAGATCATTAGCAGCAACAATACAGTGATGTTTGTCCTTTAACCCTCCTGTTGTCTTCGAGTCAAGGAAGGAAAGGAGGAAGGAACAAAGGTAGGAGGGAGGGAAGAAACAAGAAAGGAGAAAGGGAGAAAGGAAAAGAAGAAGGGAAGGAAGGAACAAGGAAGGAAAGGAGGGAGGGAGGAAGGAAGGAAGGAGGGAAGCAAGGAAGGAAGGGAAAGAAGGAAGGAAGGAAGGAAGGAAGGTAGGAGGGAGGGAGGAAACAAGACGGAGGGAGGGAGAAAGGGAGAAAGGAAAAGATGAAGGAAGGAAGGAAAGGAGGGAGGAAGGGAGGAAGAAGATAGGAAGGAAGAAGGAAGTAAAGGAGGGAGGAAGAAGATAGGAAAGGAGGGAGGAAGGGAGGAATAAGGAAGGAAAGGAGGGAGGAGGAAGGAAGGAAGAAGGAAAGAAAGGAGGGAGGAAGAGGGAAGGAAGGAAGGAAGGAAGGGAGGAAGATCATTAGCAGCAACAATATAGTGATATTTGTCCTTTAACCCTCCTGTTGTCCTCGAGTCAAGGAAGGAAAGGAGGGAGGGGAGGAAGGAAGGAGGGAAGCAAGGAAGGAAGGGAAAGAAAGAGAAAGAAAGAAGGAAGGAAGGTAGGAGGGAGGGAGGGAGGAACAAGAAGCAGAGAGGGAGGGAGGAAACAAGAAGGAGGGAGGGAGGAAAGAAGGAAGGAAGGGAGGAAGAAGATAGGAAAGGAGGGGGGAAGGGGAGAAGGAAGGAAAGGAGAGAGAGAAAGAAGGAAGGGAGGAAGGAAGGAAGGAAGGAAGGAAGGGGAGAAAGAAGGAGGAAGGAAGGAAGGGAGGAAGATCATTAGCAGCAACAATACAGTGATATTTGTCCTTTTAATAAAGTATCTAATATCTATCTCATCTCTTCTGTCCAACAACTCACTTCACATTTTCTAGTCTCCTCTTTTTTTAGCTGGAAGGAAGGGAAAGAAAGAAGGAAGGAAGGAAGGTAGAAGGGAGGGAGGAAACAAGACGGAGGGAGTGAGGGAAAAGAGGAAGGAAGGAAGGAAACAAGGGAGGAAGGGAGGAAGGAAGTTAGGAAGAAGGAAGGAAAGGAGGGAGGAAGGGGAGAAAGAAGGAAGGGAGGACAGAAGGGAGGAAGAAGGAAGGAAAGGAGGAAGGAAACCCAGCTGTTTTTGATAAACCAACTAGCTTTGATTTCTCTCGAGCTTTCTTTCCATCCTCATTCCGACTTCCTCCACTTGCACGTTCAACCTCTTTCACTCCTCATACCGACACACAACGTCCACCTCCACCTCCGTCTGAATGTCAGCTCTCCATCGACTCTGAGCTACGTGTGTGAGCTCTTCAGCAGGAAGGGAGGAAGAAGATAGGAAAGGAGGGAGGAAGAAGGAAGGCAGAGGAGGGAGGAGGAAGGAAGGAAGGAAGGAAGTAGGAGGGAGGGAGGAAACAAGACGGAGGAAGGAAGGGAGGAAGGAGGAAGGGAGGAAAGAAGGAGAGGAACAGCTGCCCAACTGTCCAATTACATCTGAACTCCTAAACTTTAGCCGCTGTGTGTTAAAGGAGCTTTCTCTCTCTCTCTCTCTCTCTCTCTCTCTCTCTCTCTCTCTCTCTCTCTCTCTCTCTCTCTCTCTCTCCTCTCTCTCTCTCTCCCACACAGTTCTTTCTATATTGACGTAAACCAGGGGGTGTCAAACATGCGGCCCGTGGGCCAGAACCGGCCCGCCAAGAAGTCCAATCCAGCCCATTTTCCTTCCTGTCTTCTTTTCCTTCCATCCACCCTTTCTTCCTTCCATCCCTTCCATCTTTCTTCCCTCCCTTTCTTCCTGTCTTCTCTTCCTTCCATCTGTCCTTCCTCCCTTGCTTCCTTCAATCTCTCCTTCCTTCCTTCCTTCCTTCCTTCCTTCCTTCCTTCCTATCTTCCATCTTTCCTTACCGTCTTCTCTCTCTCCTCTTCCTTCCTTCCTTCCTTCTTCCTTCCTTCCTATCTTCCATCTTTCCTTACCGTCTTCTCTCCTCTTCCTTCCATCCTTCCTGTCTTCCATCTTTCCTAACCGTCTTCTCTCCTCTTCCTTCCATCCTTCCTGTCTTCCATCTTTCCTTACCGTCTTCTCTCCTCTTCCTTCCATCCTTCCTCCCTTCCTTCGATCCTCCCTTTCTTCCTTCCATCTTTTCTTCCTGTCTTTCCTTCCTTCCTTCCTTCTTCTCTTCCTTTCTTCCTTCCTTCCTTCCTTCTTCTCTTCCTTTCTTCCTTCCTTCCTTCCTTCCATCTGTCCTTCCTTCCTTCCTTGGACTGTATGTGGCCCTTGAATGAAGATGAGTTTGACACCTCTGACGTAACCTACCTCCAATTAAAGCGGAGACTTGGCACTTTATAGTTTCTGATATTATCTTCTGCTGTGATTTTGGGTCTGAGTTGATTCACGGCTGAGTACAGCTGTCGTCCTGTGCCATGAAGCAAGTCAAAAAACCTTTCAGAAGCTCCTTTCAAGCCCGCAGAGAGAAACTGAATTCCTTTGAAGTGCTGCAGAGCCTCAAAAAAAAAAAAAAAAAAAATCCATTAAAATCCAGAGATGCACCTCTACTAACGAGGACAGAGGGAAAACCCCCTCCACTCACAGTCAACACTTTCATTGCTTTATATTTTAGTCTTACCCTCAGTCTTCACACTTAAACATGTAGGTTTGTGGATAACATCTATCAGTGTTTTCATTATACAAATTAAGCTGTATTGCAAATCTACATCTTGATTTATCGTGAACCCTGCTGGATAGAAAGACTTGATTAATTATGCTTTTACAATCATGGTGGTTACATAAAATATATATATAAATACCTCAAGGCATAAGGGCCTAATTTACAGTTACAGCCGTAGCATTGCAGCAGCTCAATATGAATGTATTGTGCATTCATAATTAATCCTATATCATTCCTGGTCCTCTGAAATGAGGCCAACGCGGAAGTAACTTAGAGCTGCATTCTATCAAAAGGCCACCAGGGGGCGACTGTCTCTATACAAGTCAATGGAGAATTCACCAACTTCTCACTTGATTTCTAACCTCAGTAAACGTTTTCAAAATGTGTTTATGGTCTCAATCGCTAGTTTAAAGCCTTCTTCAATGCAGTATGATGTTCATTTGGGACATTTTGGCCTCCCTGATTTTATATGTGACGATAAAGCAGGGTATGCATTAGGGCGTGGCTACGTCCTGATTGACAGGTTGATTGACCAATGTCCTCGAGATCCAGCCCTCGCAACCATAGCAACCTCCCCGCTCCACCCATGACTCCGCCTCATGGCCATATAAGTAGAATCTGTGTTTTTATTTTTCCCAGCATGCACCTGAAATTTTGGCCAGATTTTGGATATCATAATATTGCAATATGTCACCAGAGTCGTCTTTTCCTGGTTTTAAAGCTGCATTACAGTAAAATATATGATTTTCTGAACTTAACAGACTGTTCATGTTAAAGCATCGACAATCATCTCTATAATATTGTTGTAATATCGATATCGAGATATTTGGTCTAAAATATCCTGATATTTGATTTTGTCCATATCGCCCCGCTCTACAAGTTACTGTAATGATTATAATAATTAAGCCTTTTTTTTAACCTGGTCTGTGTTGTGTTTGCTCTCAACAAACAGTCCAGATAACAGAAAAGTGTGTTTTTTTAAGACAATAATTCAGTATGACACACACACACACACACACACACACACACACACACACACACACACACACACATCCCCTCCCAGCCTCCATCGACCATCCTCAGTCCTGCCAATGAATTATGACTCTTATTGTTTTATAGCTAACCTCGCCCTCCATCTCTAAAATCTCCTGATCTCATTTGTACATTACAAAATCATCTGATGTCATGCTTGTGTGTGTGTGTGTGTGTGTGTGTGTGTGTGTGTGTTGGTGTGTGTGTGTGTGTGGTGAACCACTCATCTCAACCATCTTAATAATAAATGAGATTACAGCATGAGACAAGACACGAGGCCTTTCTGGTGAGCAGGGGACAGAACAAAGCTCCACCTTTTTATAAAAATAGCTTGAGCTCATGTACCTCTCGCTAGCCGCTACGCATGCTAACTACTTCAGTTTCAGGTTTAAAAAGAAAAGGAAATGTGCACCATCTGTCATTTTTTACAATCTGGGACAGTAGAATCAATAACGGGGTGACCATGAAGACGCTGCATCTCCGAGCTCAGACAGTACAGACTTACACCTGAAAGAAGCTCATTTTGTTTTATGGCTCAGATTCAAGGTCTGTAACACAAATGAAGTCTGAAATGTAGTTATTTCCTCCTTGATATCAGGTACAAGAAGGAATTCAAGCAGCGGAGGATAAAATACCATGAAAGTCGTCCTCCCGGGTCAAATTGACCCCGTCTGTTTTGACTGTTCCTTCTTTCCTCCCTCCCTTCCTTCCTTCCTTCCTTCCTTCCTTCCTTCCTTCCTCCTTTACTTCCTTCTTCCTCCCTCCTTTCCTTCCTTTCTTCCTCCTCCCTCCCTTCCTCCTTTACTTCCTTCTTCCTCCCTCCTTTCCTTCCTTCCTTCCTCCCTCCCTCCCTCCTTTCTTCTTCCTCCCTTCCTTCCTCCCTTACTTCCTTCTTCCTCCCTCTTTTCCTTCCTTTCCTTCCTTCCTTCCTTTCCTTCCTCCCTTCCTATTTTCCCTTCTCCCTCCCTCTCTGCTTCTTGTTTCCTCCCTCCCTCCTATCTTCCTTCCTTCCTTCTTTCTTTCCCTTCAATCCTTGCTTCCCTCCTTCCTTCCTTCCTCCCTCCCTCCTTTCCTTCCTTCCTTCCTTCCTCTTTTCCTTTCTCCCTTTCTGCCCCCCCTCCCTCCTACCTTTGTTCCTTCCTCCTTCCTTCCTCCCTTCCTTCCTTCCTTGACTCGAGGACAACAGGAGGGTTAAATCAAAAGTTGACTACATCGACCAATCTTTCACAAAACAGGAAAGACAAACTCTTTTCAGAGCCATTAAACCCTCATGAAGTCAATATTTGATAATTCCTCAAACACTAAATCCTATAAAAAATATTATACACATACAAAAATGTCAAAATCATAATGTAAAAGTTAGAAGTTACAACCAAACAAGCACCTCAGTTCCTGCAGGTGCTGAAACACAATCAGTTCAAAATGTCATCTCAATGATTAATATGCAGACCTGCCTCGTTATCGCCCCGACAGAAATGCCAAAACTCACTTATTATCTTTCAAATTGCACAGCGGCGTTATATCTAGTAGAGTGTTTTTCCTCCGGCGGCTCCTGCAGACCCAGGTGATGTTTGACGTCCATTAACAGCTCATAAAAAAACCTGGTCAACATGTTGTGTTAATGGGCTCTGTGCCGACAGGCCCGGCCATCTGGTGTGTGTGTGTGTGTGTGTGTGTGTGTGTGTGTGTGTGTGTGTGTGTGTGTGTGTGTGTGTGTGTGTGTGTGTGTGTGTGTGTGTGTGTGTGTGTGTGTGTGTGTGTGTGTGTGTGTTGAGTCATAACTCAGGGTGGCTGGAGAGGTTTGTCGACACCACTCCATTATCAGTAGCATCCCACATAAACACACACAAACAGCTCAGCGCAGGTTCCTAATGCAGGTTCTGGCATCGCTGAGGGATTTATTCAGTTTCAACCACTGGGAGGTGAAGGTTTGTGTTTTACCTCTAATACCATTATATCTGTTATATGTCAACATTAGACATCAACCTTAGACACTTGAGGAGTATAAACCATCGACTGTATAAAAGAAATGGACGTAACATCCGTGACGTCACCCATTGGTTTGTGGACTGCTGCTCGGAAGCCAATAGTTTCCGATCTAGGCAGCGCCATCTTGAAAATTTCACGTGCATGCTGGGAAAACTAAAAACACGGATTCTACTTATATGGGCATGAGGCGGAGCCATGGGCGGAGCGGGGAGGTTGCTATGGTTGCGAGGGCTGGATCTCGAGGACATTGCGCAACCAACCTGTCAATCAGGACGTAGCCACGCCCTAATGCATACCCTGCTTTATCGTCACATATAAAATCAGGGAGGCCAAAATGTCCCAAATGAACATCATACTGCATTGAAGAAGGCTTTAAACTAGCGATTGAGACCATAAACACATTTTGAAAACGTTTACTGAGGTTAGAAATCAAGTGAGAAGTTGGTGAATTCTCCATTGACTTGTATAGAGACGGTCGCCCCCTGGTGGCCTTTTGATAGAATGCAGCTCTAAGTTACTTCCTGGTTGGCCTCATTTCAGAGGACCAGAACTCCCTGCCAGGTATCAACACAATGCTTTAACCATCAATTATCTAATTTATACCCTTGGAGATCATGTCGAGATTGATTTTTGGAGATTCCTGTCATCTAAAATTGAAAAAAGAGGTTTCTGTGTTTAGTTTTATAGGTTTTAGGGTAAAATTGAAACTCTTTCATTTGTTTCTTAGCTTTAAGGAAGTAAGAAGTGTTCAATTCTGGGAGTCATCACACACACACACACACACACACACACACACACACACACACACACACACACACACACTCTCTCTCTCTGACTGTAAGGGCTAATGATGCAGGATGTATTGATCGGTCATTGATTAGGAGCAGGTGGTGTAAAACATCCCTCGGGCTGCAGAGACGTAACGATGTGAATGTAATTAAACAGAGATGTGAGTCTTTGTTCACATGAAGCAGCTGTTTGATCTCAAAAGAGCAGACGTTGGTTAATGTGTGAAAAAAAAACAGTCCTCCTCCTCCTCCTCCTCTTCGTGCCTCGTGACTTTCATTGTTGACCTGTTTTGTTTCTTCTTGTCATAAAACTCTTTTGTTGTTAAAGGTTAAAAGTGATGTTCGACAGTGAGGGAAGAATAGTGTTCATCCCTCCAGTAGAGGGAGGGAAGGAAGGAGGAAAGGAAAGAAGGAAGGAAGGACAAATGGAAGAAATGATGGAAAGGATGAAGGAAGAAAGAAATGATGGAAGGAAGGAAGGAAAGAAGGGAGGGAGGGAGGGAGGGAAGGAGGAAGGAAGGAAGGAAGGAAGGAAGGAAAGAAAGAAAAGAAGACAGGGAGGAAAGATGAAAGGGATGAAGGAAGAAAGAAATGATGGAAGAAAGGAAAGATGGAAGGAAGGAAGGGAGGGAAGGAGGGAGGGATGGAGGTAGGAAGGAAGGAAGGAAAGAAAGAAAAGAAGACAGGGAGGAAAGATGAAAGGAAGGAAGGAAAGAAAAGAAGACTGGGAGGAAGGAAGGAAAGAAGGAAGAAAGGGAGGAAAAGAACGGATGGAAAGATGGGAGGGAGGAAGAAAGGAAACGAAAGAATGAAAGAAGGAAGGAAACATGGAAGGAAGGATAGATGGAAGAATTAAATAAATAAAGAAAGAAAAGTTGGAAAAGAACACAGGAAGGAAGGAAGGAAGGAAAGTGGGCCTGATTGGACCCCTTGGCGGGCCGTTTCTGGCCCATAAGCCACGTGTGTGTGTGTGTGTGTGTGTGTGTGTGTGTGTGTGTGTGTGTGTGTGTGTGTCTGTCTGACTAACTGCTGTCTTACCTGTGAGGGATACAGAGTGTGTACTTGGTGACCTTCTAACTTGATTCGGTTAAGATGTTGGACACGTTGACAGTGCAACCCAAACCCCCATCCCCCTACCCCCCCTCCTCTCTTTAGTCTGGTCGCCATGGTAACCTGTGACGCCATGGAAACCTCCCATAAAAAATCCCCGGTAGTTCAGCGTCCATTTGCGATGCTTTCATCAGCCTGTGCGTCATGACTTTTTCCATTTTTGTGACTCAGACATAAGAGGGATTGTACACTGATAGATTTAATTGTGTGTGTTTTCGTGTGTGTGTGTGTGTGTGTGTGTGTGTGTGTGTGTCTTTGTCTTTTCAGTTGTGTATCCAGACCTACGTGTCCAGCTGCCACCAGCGCAGCATCAACACGGCCGTCAGAGCCACGCTGAGCCAGATACTGGGAGACCTGACACTTCAGCTTCGACACAGACAAGAGGTCACACACTCATACAAAACACACACAAACACACACACTCAGACATACACACACACACACACACACTCTCAGACACACACACACACACACACACACACACACACACACACACACACACAACTTTAAATCACACTTGATAAACAGAACAAAGTGCAGAGCTCACTGTGAGTAGTTCAAGGTGCCTGGGAGATTACAGCGTTCATAACAAAAACAGCTCATTTCTCCTTTCCTAAACCTCAAAAACCTCTAAATTCATAAATGAGTCAATTGAAAATGTTTTTATCTACAAATCTGGTCACTACATTTCTAAATAAAAAGTAAAAATACCAAACTTGCTCTTTTCTGGCTCCTTAAATTTGAAGCTAAATAAATTAAATGCATCTATTTGGAGTCTATGATGTATTTAAACACATTAATCATGCTGTTACTGGAGGGGTGTCAAACATGAGGCCCGTGGGCCAGAACCGGCCCGCCAAGGTGTCCAATCCGGCCCACTTTCCTTCCTTGTCTTCTTTTCCTTCCTACCCTCCTGTCATCTGTCCTTCTTTCCTTCCTCCTTTTCTTACTTCTTTCCTTCTTTGTTTCCTTCCCTCCGTCCTTCCTTCCATCTTTCCTTCATCTTCTTTTCCTTTCCTTCCTTATTTTCTTTTCCTTTCTTCCTTTCCTTCCTAATCACTTTTCTTTCCATCTTTCCTTCATCTTCTTTTCCTTTCCTTCCTTATTTTCTTTTCCTTTTTTCCTAATCCCTTTTCCTTCCTTGCTTTCCTTCCTTGTCTTCTTTTCCTTTCTTCCTTCCATTCCTTCCTTCCTTCTTTCCTTCCTTCCTTCCTTCCTTGTCTTCTTTTCCTTTCTTCCTTCCCTTCCTTCCTTGTCTTCTTTTCCTTTCTTCCTTCCCTTCCTAATCCCCTTTCCTTCCTTCCTTTCCTTCCTTGTCTTCTTTTCCTTCCTTCCTTTCCTTCCTATCACTTTTCCCTTCTTGCCCTCCTTCCTTCCATCTTTTTAATGATCCGGTCCACATGAGATCAAATTTGGCTTCATGTGGCTATCGAACAAAAATGAGTTTGACACCCTTGTTTTACTGCAGCTCCTCTCAGCAGCACACACACACACACACACACACACACACACACACACACACACACACACACACACACACACAGTAATATGATGGTTGTGTTGCTATGAAACCCAAAAAGAAGAGGTGCATTGAGGGTAACCTGGCGTCCTGCTGTGTTCCTGCAGGGTTCAGATGGAGACGAGCTGACTGCTTTACCACTGCAGAGGAAAGGTCTGCCTCTCTTCTCATTACATCACCTTTACTTTTAATTTACTTTGTTTTAACTATTTGATCCATCCTGATGTTTGAGT
>JAJDFG010001241.1:15000-42123 GCA_021039105.1 Scomber colias
TTCTCTCCATCCTCCAGTGATAACCAGCTGCTGCAGCTGCTCTACCTGGAGTGCATCCTGTCCATGTTCAGCAGCTGTCCTCCCACAATGCACCTGTCCAGAGGCTTCACTGACCTCGTGTGGTAAGACTGTTCACTGCTCTACCGCTCTGTCTCTAATCCTGCTCTCATTACCTTTAAGAAAAAGGAGCTTTTCTAGAATATGTGTGTGAATATGCTGTTTTGTTTTGTTTTGTTTTTTTTTTCACTTATTTTTTATTGATTTTAAGATTAATACACAGAAACAAACAAACTTCACAAAAATCTAGACACCAAAAAAAATCCCATACCAATAACCAAGAATAAAAAAAAAAAAAAAAAAAATGTAAATAAATAAATTCTTCTACCCTCCTTCCTTCTTCCCTTCCTCCCTCCCTCCTTTCCTTCCTTCATTCCTTCCTCCTTTCCGCCCTTCTTTCCTTCCTTTCCTTCCTTCCATCCTCCCTCCTTTCCTTCCTTCATTACGCCCTCCTTTCCTTCCTTTCTTCCATCCTTTCCTCCCTTCTTTCTTTCCACCTTTCCTTCCTTCATTCCATCCTCCCTCCTTTCCTTCCTTTATTTCTCCCTTCCTTCTTCCCTCTTTTCCTTCCTCCTTTCCTTCCTTCCTTCCACCCTCCCTCCTTTCCTTCCTCTTTCCTCCCTTCCTTCCTTCTTCCCTCCTTTCCTTCCTTCATTCCTCCATCCCTCCCTCCTTTCCTTCCTTCCTTCCTTCCTTCCTTCCTTCCTTCCTACCTTCCTTCCTTCCTTCTTCCCTCTCATCCTTCCTTGACTTGAGTACAACAGGAGAGTTAATTTGACTTCTTTAGTTATATTTTACTTGGTTACACATATTTTTAGAGACTTTTTGGATAATCGTGACTTCAATTTTATGCTTTTATTTTGTTTCTTGTGTGCACTAACTTCCTGTTTATACTGTTAGTAATTTACTGTATTCCAACCTTTCTACAAACCTTAAAACAATATGTCTTAATATTCCTCCTCCCAGGAAGCAGCTGTGTCCGTCTCTGGTGGCGATCATGGGAAATCCCGTCAATGACAAAACCATCACTTCCCACCACGGCCACATGGGGGTGCTGGACCGCGAACGACTCTCGGATAGACTCAGTTTAGGTAACTGGAGACACGTCTTTCACAATTTTTGCATTTTGACTAGTTGAAATACAGAAGATGAGTCCTGAAGTCTGATGTTTGTTGGTTTAAATGTGAAGTTGAACCACTTCCTGTTGATTTTGACCCGAAGACAACACGCGATAACTCAAAATTTAAGTATACTTTCATTTAAGGGAGGAAGGGAGGAAGGAAAGGAAGGAAGGAAGGAAGGAAGGAAAGAAGGAAGGGAGGGAGGAAAGAAGGAGGGAGGGAATAAGGAAGGAAGGAAGAAAGGGGGATGGAGGAAGGAAAGAAGAGAGGGAGGAAAGAAGGAGGGAGGGAATAAGGAGGGAGGGAATAAGGAAGGAAGAAAGAAAGGGGGATGGAGGAAGGAAAGAAGGGAGGGAGGAAGGAAAGAAGGAGGGAGGGAATAAGGAAGGAAGAAAGCGGGATGGAGGAAGGGAGGAAGGAAAGAAGGAGGGAGGGAATAAGGAACGAAGGAAGAAAGGGGGACAGAGGAAGGAAAGAAGGAAGGGAGGAAAGAAAGATGGAAGGAAGGAGGGAGGAAGGACAGATGGGAGGAAGGAAGGAAGGGAGGAAGGGAGGGAGGAAAGAAGGAACAGTCAAAACAGACGGGGTCAATTTGACCCGGGAGGACGACAGGAATGTTAACTAATAAATGAAGTATACTTTCCTTTAAATGACGCCTAATGATGTAATAAGTTAGAAAGAAGCCGACTAAAAAAGCTCTAACACAGAAAACTCCGAGCTTCATGTCAACATGTCTGTAATCACTTTGGGACGAAGCCATTTATTTAATCAGCTGTTAAATAATTAAACAGGATCTCAGTCCGTTTGGATTAAAGTGCTGCCTGGAATCCTTCAACCAGGAAGTGTCTGTTGTTTCCTCCCAAAGTACCAACAACCTCAGAAACTCAGAGAGCAGATAATGAGTTTCCTGCCAGCACTCAGCCTGGTGTTTTGGGTTTTTGGGTTTTGGGTTTTTTTGGAAATCTCATTTTAGAGGGAAACTTTTTCATCACAGATAAAAAAATAATTTAAATATTTATTTTTAGATTTTATGGCGGAGTATTAGTGCCATACTAAGAGGGAAAAAAAATACATGAATACAATTTTGGAAATTACGAGAATAAAGTCGTAATATTATGAGAAAAAGAGTCATAATGTTACGAGAATTACGACTTTATTTTCGCAATATTAAGACTTTTTCTCGTAATATTACGTTTTTCTCGCAATATTACGACTTTTTTCTCATAATATTAAGACTTTATTCTCGTAATGTTACGACTTTATTCTCGTAATGTTACGACTTTATTCTCGTAATGTTACGACTTTATTCTCGTAATGTTACGACTTTATTCTCGTAATGTTACGACTTTATTCTCGTAATGTTACGACTTTTTTCTCATAATGTTACGACTTTATTCTCGTAATGTTACGACTTTTTTCTCGCAATTTTACGTCTTTATTATCGCAATATTACGACTTTTTAATCGTAATATAATTACTTTATTCTCGTAATATTACAACTTTTTTCTCATAATATTACGACTTTATTATCGTAATATTACGACTTTTTCTCGTAATATTACAACTTTTTTCTCGTAATATAACGACTTTCT
Organism: Scomber colias; assembly: GCA_021039105.1. Classification (NCBI taxonomy): domain Eukaryota; kingdom Metazoa; phylum Chordata; class Actinopteri; order Scombriformes; family Scombridae; genus Scomber; species Scomber colias. The sequence continues at coordinate 17,771 of JAJDFG010001241.1, forward strand.
CTCGCAATAGTACGACTTTATTCTCGCAATATTACGACTTTTTATCGTAATATAATGACTTTATTCTCGTAATATTACAACTTTTTTCTCGTAATATTACGACTTAATAATAATAAATACTCCGTCGTAGTTTTTTGGTTGTGAACATGATTTTTTTTTACAGTTTCATGTTTTTCCTTTCCCTCCAGGAATCAGCCTGGATGTGGATTCTGTCGGTGGAGGCGTTTCCGATCAGGGCAGAGGGTCGGGCTGCTCCTCTAGCGCCCCCGCTAGGATCGCCCCGGTAGTGCGGACGGTGTGCTACATCGCGGCGGAGCTGGTGCGTCTGGTGAGCTGCGTGGAGTCGATGAAGCCGGTGCTGCAGTCGCTCTATCACAGGATCCTGCTGTACCCGCCTCCTCAGCACCGCACCGAGGCCATCCGCATCATGAAGGAGGTGAGAGGAGCAGAGGAGTCAAGGAAGGAAGGAAGGATGGAAGGGAGAAAGAGGGAAGGAAGGGAGGAAGGATGGAAGGATGGAAGGAAGGAAAAGAGGATGGAAGGCTGGAAGGAAAGGAGGATTGAAGAATGGAAGGGAGGAAGAAAGAAGGAAAGGAGGAAGGAAACAAAGGAAGGAATGAGGAAGGAAGGAAGGAAGGAGTGTAGGAAGGAAAGAAGGAAAGGAATAAGGAGGTAGGGAGGAGAAGAGGAAGGAAGTAAGGAGAGAAGGAAGGAAAAGCAGGAAAGGAGGAAAGAAGGAAGGAAGGAAAGAAGGAAAGGAGTAAGGACGGAAGGAAGTGAGGAAGGAAAGAAGGAAGGAAGCAAGGAAGAAAGTGAGGGAGGAAGGAAGGAAAGGAGTAAGGAGGGAGGGAGGAACGAAGGAAGGAAGTGAGGATGGAGAAGGGAGCAAAGAAAGAGGGAAGGAGGGGAAGAATGAAAGAAAAATTAAAGAAAGAGGGAGGAAAGAAGGAAGTAAGGGAGGAGGAAGGAAGGAAGTAAGGAAAGATGGAAGGATAGTTTAAAGACATTGTGGGGTTTTAGAGGATATATAGTCACATGTTCCTGTTCTGTTGGCAGCTTATTCTGAGTCATATCTTCCTCATTTCATTACTTTATGTTCTAGTTTACATGATTTTATAACATAATGTGATATTTACATGTTGATTTTGTCCATGTTTGTAGATTCTCGGCAGTCCTCAGCGTCTGTACGACCTGGCTGGTCCGTGTGTGGTCGAGCCTGAAACCAGAAAACGCTCGTTCTCTAAGAGGAAGTCTCACCTGGACCTGCTCAAACTGTCAGTAACACTTCAGGCTTTAGTCTTTATTTTAAGATGTAGAGTTCAGTATGTTGTTGGATGTCATGAGTTAATAGAGTGGTTCATGTTCAACTCTAAAGAGAAAATGTCATAATTGAGAGTTTAATTGGAGAAAATCTGAATTCAAATGGATAGTAAAATATAGTAAAATCTACTTCCTGTCTCCAAAATAAAAGCAGGTCAGCTTTAAAATAAAGGTTTAAAATAGTCCTTCCATATAAGGTTTAAATCCTGTCTTCCTGTGTGTGTGTGTGTGTGTGTGTGTGTGTGTGTGTGTGTGTGCCTGCCTGTGTGTGTGTGTGTGTGTGTGTGTGTGTGTGTGTGTGTGTGTGTGTGTGTGTGTGTGTGTGTGTCCTCCTGCAGAGTGATGGATGGGATGACGGAGGCCTGTATGAAGGGAGGCATCGAGGCGTGTTACTCCTCCGTCTCCTGTGCCTGCGCTCTCCTCGGAGCGTTGGACGAACTGTCTCATGGACGAGGAATCCAACCTGAGCAGGTAACCGCTGACACTGCTGCTGCAACACCAGGTCACTGATGAGGTCACTGATGAGGTCACTGATGAGGTCACTGATGAGGTCACTGATGATGTCACTGATATCCAACCAGAGAGGCAGGAGGAATAGAGCTGAGAACTTAAACTCTTTCACAGGAACTCAACTAGTGACTGTGGCCATGAGCAGATTATTAATTTGTCATTCCAACCATTTTAACCATATTTAAGACAAAGTTCAGTAATTCTTCAGACTACATTTCCATTTTGATGAAAGGTGAACAACTTTTAGTTGAACAAATCCAACAGAGAGTAAGCTTAAAAAAGCTGCTGTGTACATGTGTGGTTACAAGAAAACTGTTTTATTTATTTTATCATTGTGTTCTTATTGTATTCATGTTTAATGTGTTAAATCATAAATGTACTGAGACACTTAACACTTGAAATAAACTTACTTACTCATTTTATTTCACTCAAAATACTAAATAGAAGTTTGACAAATTCAATTCAAACAGTAAGGCAGCTCGGGTATATACACTTGGAATCAGTACATTTAATTATTTAATCATCATGTTAATGTTATATTAATGTTTAATGTGTTAAATCTGCACAGAGACATGTATCATTAAATGTTTGTAATAAAATACTAAATAGAGGCAGTGTGAAGTTCAAACAGTGACGCATCAGCTGTGTTTCCCAGGCTCGTCTTCTCCTCCGTCGCCTTGACGACCTGAAAGAAGGGACGGAGTCGACCCGAGAGTCCATGGAGATCAACGAGGCCGACTTCAGGTGGCAGAGACACATCCTGGCGTCGGAGCAGGCTCCCTGGGACCCCAACTCCTCCTCCTCCTCCAACGTGGCCTCCGCCGGGCCCACCGAGCGCAGCCCCGACATCAGCATCAGCATCACCACGGAAACGGGACAAACCACTCTGGATTTGGCGGCGGGGGAGCTGGGCCTGGGTCCGGGTCACACCACTCCCGAGGAGTGCGGGGAGGAAACGCGGCTCCCGTCGCCCGCCAACGTTCAGGAGGGGGGCAAACGGGAGCCGGGACATGAGGCGGAGCAGGGAGGCAAGAGGGAGGAGAAAGGAGGAGGCATGAAGGAGGTGAAAGGGGGAGGAGAGAAAGAAAAAGGAGGAGGAGGAGGAGGAGGAGAGAGAGGAATTGTGGTTCCTCCAGATGTGGTCCAGCGTAGCCATGCACTCGTCTACCCGGACATCACCAACTTCCTGTCTGTGGAGTCCAGGACCAGGACGCATCACGGAGGAGGGTCACGATACAGTGAGAGCAACTTCAGGTAAGAGTGTGTGTGTGTGTGTGTGTGTGTGTGTGTGTGTGTGTGTGTGTGTGTGTAGGTATGAAAATGTTGGTGATTACAAAGGAGGTTACATCTGAAGTCAGCTGGTCTTAGATCTTAGGAAGGAAAGAAGGAAGGAAGGAAGGACAGACGGAGCGAAGGAAGGAAGGAAGAAAGGAAGGAAATAAAGAAGGAAGGAAGGAAGGAAAGAAGGACAGATGGAAGGACGGAAAAAAATATACATTTTAACAAACCTGATGCTGCTTTTACGACAATTTTAAGATATTTTTGAATTGCTCTTCTAGACAATTGGAAGGAAGGAGGGAAAGAGGGAAGGAAGGAAGGAAGGAAGGAAGGGGGGTAGGAAGGAAGGAAGGACAGATGGAAGGACGGAAGGAAGGACAGAAGGAAGGAAGAAAGAAAGGAAGGACAGATGGAGGGAACATTTACCCTCAGCTGATCTTAGATCTTAGGAAGGAAGGAGGGAAGGAAGGGGGGAAGGAAGGAAGGAAGGAAGGAAGGAAGGAAGGAAGAACAGATGGAAGGACTATTTTTGAATTACTCATCCTACCAACTGACCCGTCTCCGTCCTCCCACCAGCATGGAGGAGCAGGACTTGTCCCGTACAGAGTTTGACTCATGTGATCAGTACTCCATGGCAGCAGAGAAAGACTCCGGTCGCTCCGACGTGTCCGACATCGGCTCCGACAACGTGTCTCTGGCGGACGAGGAGCAGCAGACGCCTCGTGACTGTCTGGGTCACCGCTCCCTCCGCACCGCCGCCCTGTCCCTCAAACTGCTGCGGAACCAGGAAGCCGACCAGCAGAGCGCCAGGCTGTTCGTCCAATCGCTGGCGGCGCTGCTGCCTCGGCTGCTCGGACTCGCCACCGCCAACGAGGTGGACCTGTCCCTGCAGAACTTCTCCTACACCTTCTGCTCCGGACTACAGGCTGGTGGGTTCAGGAGGGGGGGGGGGGGGGGCTGTGTGTGTGTGTGTGTGTGTGTGTTTGAGATGTGTCTAGACTCCTGTGTGTGTGTGTGTGTGTGTGTGTGTGTTTGAGATGTATCTAGACTGTGTGTGTGTGTGTGTGTGTGTGTGTGTGTGTGTGTGTGTGTGTGTGTGTGCGTGCGTGTGTTTGAGATGTATCTAGACTGTGTGTGTGTGTGTGTGTGTGTGTGTGTGTGTGTGTGCGTGTGTTTGAGATGTGTCTAGACTCCCTTTATCATTCAGACAAGTCTCAGCTGTTGGTTTGAGTCCCAAAACCAAACATTTACTGAACCAGATGGGATGGTGGGGAATACTGTTTTTTCCCAGTTTAAGTAAACGCATCATACTGTGGGGAACCTCTTAACACATATTACTGCAGGAAATCACAAGACAAATAATATTCAAATATATACTCTCTTAATTAAAACCACTAGAAATACAACATGCAGGAAATGGAAACATTCAATTGAAGAGCTTCAAATGTCTAAAGATTACATTTATAAAAACCTGATGAGACTTCCAGATGTTTAAATGAGTTCACTTTTAGATTTTGGATTAATGCACTACAAACACTTAACGCATTATTAAATTCACTATGAGCTTCTTGTGTTTCTGTGTTGAGGAATTTTAAAGTACATCAGTAAAAGTAGGCAAAAATACTTCTTTAACCCTCCTGTTGTCCTCAGGTCAAGGAAGGGAGGAAAGAAGGAATGAAAGGAGTAAGGAGGAAAAGAGGAAGGAAGTAAGGAGAAAAGTAAGGGACGAAGGAAGGAAGGAAGGAAGGAGTAAGGAGAGAGGGAAGGAAGGAAGGAAGGAAGGAAGGAGTAAGGAGAGAGGGAGGGAGGAAGGAAGGAAAGGAGTACGGAGGAAAAGATGAAAGAAGTAAGGAGAGAAGGAAGGGATGAAGGAATGAAGGAAGGAAGGAAGGAAGGAAGGAGTAAGGAGAGAGGGAAAGAAAGAAGGAAGGAGTAAGGAGAGAGGGAGGGAGGAAAGGAGGAAGGGAGGGAGGGAGGAAGGAAGGAAGGAAGGAAAAGGAGTATGGACGAAAAGAGGAAGGAAAGAAAGAAAGGAGTAAGGAGGGAGGGAGGGAGGGAGGGAGGGAGGGAGGGAGGAAGGAAGGAATAAGCAGAGAGGGAGGGAGGAAGGAAGGAAGGAGTAAGGAGAGAGGGAGGGAGGAAGGAAGGAAGGAAAGAAAGAAAGGAATAAGGAGGGAGGGAGGGAGGAAGGAAAGAAGGAAGCAAGGAAGGAAGGATTGAAGGAGGAGGGAACAAATAAAGAGGGGAGGAGGGGAAGAAGGAAGGAAAAAATAAAGAAAGAGAGAAGAAGGAAGGAAGGAAGGAAGGAAAGGAGTAAGGAGGGAGGGTGGAAGGAGAGAAGGAAGGAAGGATGGAAGGACAGATGGAGGGAACATTTACCCTAACAGCTGGACTTGGTTAGTTAGTTAGGGAGCAAGTAGGAGGGAAGGAAGGACAGAAGAAAGGACAGAAGGAAGGAAGGAAGGAAGGAGGGAAGGAACAGTCAAAAGAGACGGGGTCAATTTGAATGTAATAAAGTGTCTTTCCTTCAAGGTGCAGTCTATAATCCATCAGTGGAAACGGCCTGCTGGGAGTTTGGACAAAATTACAAATTAAACTTTACGCTTTACTGACTTAATGAATTTTCAGGCTGTGAATCCCCAGAGAGACTTTCTGATTAAAACACTTGACTCGTCATCAGCTAACAGATGATATCTCACACTCTTCTCTCACCTTTTATATCCTCTCAACTTCTCTACCATCACTTTTCACTAACGTCTTTCTCTTCTCTCTCCTCTCTTCTCTCCCTCCTCGTCTTGATATCTATCTGTCGTTTCTCTCTTGATCTCTTAGTTGATCTCCAGATACTTTAAGCATTAGCGCTCCACCTGGCAGTAAGCAGGTGTGTCCCAAATCTGGGATATGCACACTTCTCCTACAGTAATACCACTTTGAAGCAATATTCAGGATCAAAGTGTATCCATTAATTCTTAGTAGGTCACACCAAAATGTGCTTTTTAAAAAAATATATAATGTCTTTGCTTTTCCTTCCTCTTTGAGGCCATGACAACATACAACATGGATTTTTGTTTCTCATTGAGTCTAAATGTGATGTTTTACAGACCTCGTTTGTTCTAAACTTTTTATAAAAACATGTTAGAGACTCATTCTGTTCGTGTACCAGATGAAAAAATGAAACTCAACTTCAAAAAATGTCTCCAGCAGGATCTCTGATGTCAGCAGTGATTTGTGTTATTCTTCATTTATACACTAAAGCATAACCTGTATCTATAGCAACAATAGAACAACCTGTATCTATAGCATCCATAGAACAACCTGTATCTATAGCAACCATAGAACACCCTGTATCTATAGCATCCATAGAACAACCTGTATCTATAGCAACCATAGAACACCCTGTATCTATAGCAACCATAGAACAACCTGTATCTATAGCAACCATAGAACAACCTGTGTCTACTGTATAGCAACCATAGAACAACCTGTATCTATAGCAACCATAGAACAACCTGTATCTATAGCAACCATAGAACAACCTGTATCTATAGCAACCATAGAACAACCTGTATCTATAGCAACCATAGAACAACCTGTATCTATAGCAACCATAGAACAAAACTGTATCTATAGCAACCACAGAACAACCTGTATCTATAGCAACCGTAGACCAACCTGTATCTATAGCAACCATAGAACAACCTGTATCTATAGCAACCATAGAACAACCTGTATCTATAGCAACCACAACACAACCTGTATCTATAGCAACCATAACACAACCTGTATCTATTACAACCATAGAACAGCCTGTATCTATAGCAACCATAGAACAACCTGTATCTATAGCAACCACAACACAACCTGTATCTATAGCAACCATAACACAACCTGTATCTATAGCAACCATAGAACAGCCTGTATCTATAGCAACCATAACACAATCTGATGGTCTGTCTGTGCATTATATACCTCATACAAGTGGTAAAGATTGCTCCAAAAAAGTAAAATGTGTTAAATAGATTTAGTTTTTGAGCAGATCATCATGTCACAAAGTGAGCAGACCTACAAAGGGTTAATACATTATGGTATAATGCACAACACCAGTCCAGTTTTTGGCGGGTTAGTGGCCATAGACTGGTTTAAAACTGACAATAATCAACTTGATAAGAAGAAGAAGAAGTTTATAAAAGTTTGATGAATGAATATGAATAATATCCAAACAGCAGTTATAGCTGATCCTCCACAGATGGTTCTCTCATCATATTAACAATTCATCTGTTCTCCTTGATGAGATTATTAAGAATAATAATGCTTGACTGTCTCTAAATGAATATTAAACATCTGAAATACTAACTTCAAACCAACAGAGCTGTTCAAACGGACTAAACAGACATTACATCTCTCTAAGATCATGTTTCTCACGTCTTCTGTGTGTGTGTGTGTGTAAATCTGTCTCCAGGTGGAATCCACTCTCCAGGTTTTGAGGCAGGTGACACACTCAGCTGTCAGTCTCTGATGAACGCAGACGGCCTGTACCTGGTGTCGTACTACGCTCTGCTGCTCAACCTCAAACTCTGCTGCTGCGACTACTACAGGCGGCGAACGCTCTCCCCCGCCCTGAGCCTGGTGAGCACACCAACATTTGTGAGTCCTGCTGCAGCTGAATAAAAACAACCATATGATTAAAATCGATTTTGTGATTATGTGTGATTTTGTGTGTGTGTGTTTTGTGTGTGTTTTCTCGCTGGTGCAGAAGGAGTTTGTGCATCTGATCCAGAGCAGCGGAGTCCTCGTGGTTCTGTCTCAGGCTTGGATCGAAGAGCTTTACCATCAGGTGTTAGAACGTAACCTGCTGGCCGAGGCCGGGTACTGGGGCTCTCCGGAGGGCCACACACTGCCGCTTATCACCATGCTGACAGGTACACACACACACACACACACACACACACACACACACACACACACACAGACACACACACACACGCTAAACACATCATTTTCATTCAAGGGCCACAAAGTGGAAGGATGGAAAAAGATGGAAGGAAAGAAGGAAGAAAGGAAGGAAATAAGAAGGGAAGGAAGGAAAGACAGACAAAAGGAAGGAGGGAAGAAAGGTAGGAAAGAGAGATGGAAGGAAGAACAGAAGGAAGAAAGGGAGAAAGGACAGATGGAAGGACGAAAGGGAGGAAGGAAGCACAGATGGAAGGAAGGACAGAAGGAAGGAAGGACACAAGGAAGGAAGAAAGGAAGGAAGGACAGATGGGAGGAAGGACAGAAGGAAGAAAAGAAGAAAGGACAGAAAGAAGAAAGGGAGGAAGGACAGATGGAAGGAAGAAAAGGAGGAATGACAGAAGGAAGAAAGGGAAGAAGGACAGATTGAAGGAAGAAAGGAAGGAAGGACAGAAGGAAGAAAGGAAGGAACAAAGAAAGGAAAATAGGAAGTTAGGAAGGACAGATGGAAGGAAGGAAAAGAACACAGGAAGGAAAGTGGGCCGGATTGCACCCCTCGGCGGGCCAGTTCTGGCCCACGGGCCGCATGTTTGGCACCCCTGGTCTATATGTAATAGAGACTCATTTATATGTAACTGCACTGCACTGCTGTTTTAAAGTCTTCTTCTTCTTCTTCTTCTTCTTCTTCTTCTTCTTCTTCTTCTTCTTCTTCTTCTTCATTATTCCCCTCCATGTCTTCTTCTTCTTCTTCTTCTTCTTCTTCTTCTTCTTCTCCTCTCAGATATCGACGGTCTGGGCAGCAGCGCCATCGGAGGTCAGCTGATCAGGAGGGCATCCAGCCAATCACCACTCACCTGTGGCAAGGCCAGCAGTGACACCGTGATGGCAGGTAATTGATTAATCGGGGTCACGCATTCACTTAATAAATTATTAGTCATTAGTGTCACATCACTGTATCATCATCATCATCATCATCATCATCATCATCATCATCATCAAACATCAGTTATCCGAAACTCTGGTGATGGATCATTTACGTGACCATGAAAAACAGCTGGACTTAGATTTTGGTGCTTAATGGGAACATTTACCCTAACAGCTGATCTTAGATCTGAGGAAGGAAGGAAGGAAGGAAGGAAGGAAGGAAAGGAGTAAGGAGGGAGGGAGGAAGGAGAGAAGGAAGGAAGGATGGAAGGAGGGAGGGAGGAAGGAGAGAAGCAGGAAAGGATGGAAGGACAGAAGGAAGGAAGGAAGGACAGGTGGAGGGAACATTTACTCTAACAGCTGGACTTAGTTAGTTAGGGAGCAAGGAGGAGGGAAGGAAGGAAGAAATGAAGGAAGGAAGGAAGGAAGGACGGACAAAAGGACAGAAGGAACGACAGATGGAAGGAAGGTGGGAAAGAGGGAAGGAAGGAGTGACACTGTGATGGCAGGTAATTGATTAATCAGGTCACTTAACGGATTAATCATTAGTGTCACATCACTGTATCATCATCAAACATCAGTTATCCGAAACTCTCGTGATGGATCATTTGCGTGACTTTGTTCTCCCTGCAGACCTTCAGTACATTAAGTTGGGTTAGATAACGTTGAGGCAAACCTTCTTCAGTCAAAGATTTTTTCGTGGTTGATGTTTTTTCTGAGCTCTGGAGAGTTTTTCCTCAGAGCCTTTTGAATCAGCTTCTCCTAAATCAGGGGGGTCAAACTCATTTTCATTTAAGGGCCACATACTTCCCAATTTAATCTCACATGGGCCAGATCATTAAAAAGATGGAAGGAAGGAAAGAAGGAAGAAAAAGAAGACAGGAAGGAAGGAAGGAAGGAAGGAAGGAAGGAAGGAAGAAAAAAGACAAGAAGGAAGGAAAGAAGGAAGAAAAAGAAGACGGGAAGGAAGGAAAGAAGGAAGAAAAAGAAGACAGGAAGGAAGGAAGAAAAGGAAGACAGGAAGGAAGGAAGGAAGGAAAATAAGACAGGAAGGAAGGAAGGAAGGAAGAAAAGAAGACAGGAAGGAAGGAAGGAAGGAAGGAAGGAAAATAAGACAGGGAGGAAGGAAAGAAGGAAGAAAAAGAAGACAGGAAGGAAGGAAAATAAAACAGGACGGAAGGAAAGAAGGAAGAAAAAGAAGACAAGAAGGAAGGAAGGAAAGAAGGCAGGAAAATAAGACAGGGAGGAAGGAAAGAAGGAAGAAAAGGAAGACAGGAAGGAAAGAAGGAAGAAAAAGAAGACAGAAAGGAAGGAAGGGAGGAATAAGGAAAGTGGGCCGGATTAGACACCTCGACTGGCCGGATCTGGCCCACGGGCCGCATGTTTGACATCCCTGAACTAAATAGAGGTTGGAAGTGAGTCTGAGCCGCTGCTGCTGCTGCTGCTGCTTTTTTAATGAAGTGAAAACGCTCCACCGGCAGCACGGAGGTGAAACATCCCAGAACATTGCTGCATGGTCAGATGCTTTATTTATTGCAGCGTGAGCAAAGTACAGACGGTGATTCAGATACACATAGATTCATATTGTGGATCTTTTATGTCCTACAGGGAACATTGGTGTAGCTGCTGACTGCATGATGGATATGTTTTAATATAACTGTTTCAATGTTTCCTTAGTTTAAACACATCTAGGGAGTTTACAACAGCAAGCAGAGTAAATGTTTCATTCCATATTAATAAAAGATGCTCTCGATGCAACTCAAAATGATCCCAGTTTTAACAGAAAGCAGCCAAACAGAGGAGCTCTGACTGGACAAATTAATGAGTTCTCAGTTTTTTATTATGCGATACAATACATTATGTTACGATACTGTACAATATGGTATTATACGATACGGTACGATACAGTACGATACGGTGCCATATGATAAGGTACTATACGGTACGATATGGTATGTTACGATATGAATACGGTACCATATGATAAGGTACGATACGATACGGTACCATATGATAAGGTACGATACAATACGGTACGATACGGTACCATATGATAAGGTACGATACAATACGGTACGATACGGTACCATATGATAAGGTACGATACGGTACGATATGATAAGGTACGATACGGTACGATATGGTATGTTACGATACGATACGGTACCATATGATAAGGTACGATACGATACGGTACGATATGATAAGGTACGATACGGTACGATATGGTATGGTACGATACGATACGGTACCATATGATAAGGTACGATACGATAAGGTACGATACGATACGATATGGTATGTTACGATATGATACGGTACCATATGATAAGGTACGATGTGATACTGTACGATACAGTACGATACGGTACGACAGGATACGATACGATAAAGTACGATACAATTTGATACGGTACGATACGATTTGATGCAGTACGATACAATATGGTATGGTATGGTACGATACTGTACGATACGGTACGATATGGTATGATACGATACGGTACGATACAATATTTTACAGCTGATGCCACTTTGTTCATATGCTGTCGATACCATTCGGTGCGATACGGTACAATACAATACGATACGGTACCATACAGTACGATACCATAGGGTGCGATACGATGCGATATGGTACGATGCGATATAGTACAATACGGTACGATATGATACAATACGATATACTGTATTTTCTCCATAGGGAACTTTGTGTCGGACTCGATGCATGAATCCACACTTACAGCAGACAGCATATGAACAAAGTGGCATCAGCTGTTTTCTCTCCCTTGTAAAAACACATTGCATATAACATATTAAACACTCCCCATAATAAAACACCATGAGAGAGACCACTGCACAATCATTACAGCTTCAAGCAGCATCATTTAAAAGTTGGATAGAGATTCATATTTACAGTGTTTGTAAGTTGTGTGTGTGAAAACTTGGAGCACTGAGAAAGAAATTAATGAAACAATCCGATTAATTTGGTTATGTGATCCTTTGTGATTCTTTTGACTCACTTTCTAAACTCCTTGTTAAAAATCTGATTGGAAAAAAAGCATCAACACATTTTTTTTTATTGTAATTTCAGGGTCTGCTTTGGGTCTGCTTTGCTAATTCAATGATAAACTCGCTTGTTGGTAAAATAATTAAAACTAACACCGAGAAGGGTTTATTTTTCTGATCATTAGTTTTTCTGTTTATTAGCTAAAAAAAATATATAATTTTTTCCAAAAGAATCCCACTTAAATCATCAACTTTCCCAACTGTCTGACAAACTAATATAACTAACTTTAATATGACTAATATTAAAGTATCACTAAACACATACCAGCTGTTATTTGTCCACTGAGAAAGGACAGAGGTGAAACAGAGAGGAAATGAGGTGAAAGAAGAAAAGGAAAAAAAAAGAGGAGGAGATGAGGAGAGGATAGACCCACAGACGGAGTTGGAGGAAATGAGTCAGGGACCACCTGCGCTCCTTTTTCATCTCCTGCAGGGCAAAGGATGCTTCAGAATCGCCATGGCAACCGCTGCTGAGTCACCCCTGATGATGACAGCGATGCTCTTTGTGTGTGTGTGTGTGTGTGTGTGTGTGTGTGTGTGTGTGTGTGTGTGTGTGTGTGCGCAGCCTTAATGCACCTGTTTGACTCCAGCATTGTTAGTTATCGGAGCCGCTCGCTGTGTAAACACTAACACAGACTATTTAACATGTTTCTGAATACTTATATGGCTGTATTTGTTTATATGTAGTAAATAAATCATGATGTGGGCTTAAATGGAGTCACAGTACCAATTAAATTCACTTTATTCATCAAATATCTTTATTTTATATTCTAACATCTACATGAACTAATGAATACATTTTACAATGAGAGATAAATGTTGCTTTATAAGAAATGATTTCCCTTATAAATCATGTCAGTATCCATGACAACACAGCTGAGCTTAGATTTTGGTGCTTAATGGGAACGTTTACCCTAACAGCTGATCTTAGATCTTAGGAAGGAAGATGGGAAGGAGGGAAGGAAGGAAAGAAGGAAGGAATGAAGGAAGGAAGGACAGAAGGAGGGAATATTTACCCTAACAGCTGGACTTAGTTAGTTAGTTAGTTAGTTAGTTAGGGAGCAAGGAAGGAAGGAATGGAGGGAAGGACAGAAGGGAAGGAAGGAAAGGAAGGAAGGACAGAAGAAAGGAAGGAAGGAGGGAGGGACAGAAGGAGGGAACATTAATCCTAACAGCTGGACTTAGTTAGTTAGTTAGTTAGTTAGTTAGTTAGGGAGCAAGGAAAGACAGAAGGAAGAATGGAAGGAAGGAAGGATGGAAAGAAGGAAGGATGGAAGGAAGGAAGGAAAGACAGCAGGATAGAAAGAAGTAAGGAAGGAAGGAAGGAAGGAAGGACAGAAGGAGGGAAACATTTACCCTAACAGCTGGACAGCTGGAAGGACAGAAGGAAGGATGGAAGGAAGGAAGGATGGAAGGAAGGAATGACGGAAGGAAGGAAGGGAAGGAAAGACAGCAGGATAGAAAGAAGGAAGGATGCAAGGAAAGACAGCAGGATAGAAAAAAGGAAGGAATGAATGAAGGAAGGAAGGACAGATGGAGGGCACATTTCCCCTAACAGATGAAAACATTGGTTAGAAAATTAGAAGTCATCAAATGTAATAATTTACATTACTTATTACATTTTAAACAGAGTAACTAGTAAACTGTAATCTATTACATTTCCAAAGTAACCTTCCCAACCCTGAAGACTCTATTTATATATATATTTTTAAAAGATCACTATGTGTGTGTGTGTGTATGTGTGTTTTTTAGGAGCCGTGTTCTCCCGCTTCATCCTGACCGGCGTGTGGAAGAACCTGATCGATGTGCTTTCCATGCCGCTGACGGGACGTATGGCCGGCAGCTCCAAGGGCCTGGCCTTCATCCTGGGAGCGGAGGGGATCAAAGAGCAGAGCCAGAGGGAGAGAGACACCATCTGTCTGAGTTTGGACGGCTTACGGAAAGCTGCGGCGCTCAGCTGCGCCCTGGGTGGGTGGAACTCTGTGTGCCTCTCGTGTGTGTCTGTGTTTAATGAGATAAATGAGATGCAGCCGTCCAGTCCTGCAGGGGATCCTCTGCTCTCCTCTTCCTCCAGAACACAACACTGGATATAACACTCCTGCTGTCCTCAGGTCAAGGAGGGAAGGAAGGAAGGAGGGAGGAAGGAGGGAATGAAGGAAGGAAGGAGAGAAGGAACAAACGGAGTAAGGAGAGAAGGGAGGGAGGAAGGAAGGAAGGAAGAAGGGAGAGAAGGGAGATAGGTCGGAAGGAAGGACGGAAGGAGGGAATGAAGGAAAGGAGTAAGGAAGGAAGGCAGGGAGTAAGGACGGAGGGAGGAAGGAACGAAGAAAGGAAGGAAGGAAAGGAGTAAGGAGGGAGGGAGGAAGGAGAGAAGGGAGGGAGGAGGGAAGGAATGAACGAACGAACGGAGTAAGGAGGGAGGGAGGAAGGAGAGAAGGGAGGGAGGAGGGAAGGAATGAACGAACAGAGTAAGGAGGGAGGAAGGAAATAAGGAGAGAAGGGAGGTAGAAAGGAAGTGTAAATGAGTAAGGAGGGAGGGAGGAAGGAAGGAAGGAAGGAAAGAAGTAAGGAGGGAGGGTGGAAAGGAGGAAGGAAGGAAGTAAAGGAGTAAGGAGGGAGGGAGGAAGAAAGTAAGGAGAGAAGGAAGGAAGGAAGGAAGGAGGGAAGGAATGAACAGAATATAAAATAATATACAGATATATTCTTATATTATGGGGAAAAATACAACCACAGAGCTTAGAATTGATTTTTTTTAAAGTAATTATCAAACCTTTACTTCTGCTCTCGGGGAAACTTTAAGGGGTTGAAACTTATTTTCAGTGATGCTGAAATTACATAAAAACAAATCAAAACAACAGAAACAGAGAAAATCAATTCCTAATTAAAAGTTACATTAAGATTTAAAATGTGTAGAAGCATAAAAAGGAATCATACGAAGCAGAAATGAAAGATCAATATCTAATTAAAACAGTTAAAATCAAAATCATTACACAATGAGCCTCCTGACTGTTCTCGAGTCAAGGAAGGAAAGGCGGGAGGAAGAAGGAAGGAAGGAGGGAGGGAGGAAGGAGGAAGGAAGGAAGGAGGGAGGAAAAGAGGAAAGAAAGAGAGAAGGAAGGTAAGGAAGGAAGGAAGGAATGAAGGAGGGAGGAAGGAAGAAGGAAGGAAAGGAGGGAGGAAGGAGGAAAGAAAGAGAGAAGAAGGTAAGGAAGGAAAGGTAGGAGGAAGAAGGAAGAAAAGTAGGGAGGAAGGAAGGAGGGAGGGAGGAAGGAAGGAAGGAGGGAGGAAGGAAGGAAAGGAGGGAGGGAAGAGGAAAGAAAGAGAGAAGAAGGTAAGGAAGGAAAGGTAGGAGGAAGAAGGAAGGAAGGGGAGGGAGGGAATGAAGAAGGAAGGAAGGAATGAAGGAGGGAGGGAGGAAGGAAGAAGGAATGAAAGGAGGGAGGGAAGGAGGAAGGAAGGAAGGAGGAGGAGGAAGAAGGAAGAAGGAAGAAAAGTAGGGAGGAAGGAAGGAAAGGAGGGAGGAAGGAAGGAAGGAAAGGAAGGAGGGAGGAAGGAAGGAAAGGAGGGAGGAAGGAGGGAGGGAAGAAAGAAGGAAGGAAGGAAGAAAGGAGGGAGGGAAGAAAGAAGGAAGGGAGGAAGGAAGAAGGAAGGAAAGGAGGAAAGAAGTCAAAATAGACGGGGAAGGTTACTACCAATCACTTTCTCAGCTTCATCCTGCTGCTGCTTGTTAATATTAATATATTTTAACACTTTTCATAACCGGCAGCTGCTGCTCACTTTCTTCCAGATTGTCTCCTCTGCAGCTCAAATGGAGCAAACAGGAAGTTCACAGTGATGTTTTCTGCAGATTTCAGAGTGAATATTTGGGGAAAATGAATTAAAAAACCTGAATTTAACAGCTACTGGCTCGACTCTGTGGCCAAACAGGGTTAAAACTGGAGACTGGACTCTGCACAGAAGCACCAGTGAATATGAATGAACACATGGTGCAGCATCTTTTAATCTAAATGCTCCCACAGGAACAGGAAAATAAAACCAGGCGGGGAGTTCTGGTCCTCTGAAACGAGGCCAACGCAGATGTTAACTTAGAGCTGCATTCTATCAAAAGGCCACCAGGGGGCGACCGTCTCTATACAAGTCAATGGAGAATTCACCAACTTCTCACTTGATTTCTAACCTCAGTAAACGTTTTCAAAATGTGTTTATGGTCTCAATCGCTAGTTTAAAGCCTTCTTCAATGCAGTATGATGTTCATTTGGGACATTTTGGCCTCCCTGATTTTATATGTGACGATAAAGCAGGGTATGCATTAGGGCGTGGCTACGTCCTGATTGACAGGTTGATTGACCAATGTCCTCGAGATCCAGGCCTCGCAACCATAGCAACCTCCCTGCTCCGCCCATGGCCCCGCCTCATGCCCATATAAGTAGAATCCATGTTTTTATTTTTCCCAGCATGCACCTGAAATTTTCAAGATGGCGCTGCCTTGATTGAAAACTATTGGCTTCCGAGCAGCAGTCCACAAACCAATGGGTGACGTCACGGATGTTGCATCCATTTCTTTTATACAGTCTATGGTTACAACACAGGCGGTGATGTGTGGTGAGTGTTTTTTTTTAGGATGTGATAATAAATGAAATGTTTTGTGTGATGTGTGTGTGATGTGTGTGTGTGTGTGTGTGTGTGTGTGTGTGTGTGTGTGTTTCAGGTGTGGCTGCCAACTGTGCGTCAGCTTTGGCGCAGATGGCTGCAGCCTCCTGCGTTCAGGAGGAGAAGGAAGAGAGGGAGGCGGCAGAGATGGGAGACACCATTACACAAGGTTGCTGAGAGCAAACACTGCTTCTCTAAATGTTCACAGGAAATGATTCTTCTTTGGTACCTGAGTGATAAACAGTTTAAAGGGCTTTTTTTAAAGGGCTGCTGCAACTTTAACACTCCTTTGAGTTACAGTACAAATAGTTTTTTCCCCAAATTTTATAACTAGAAGAATATGCATTATTTTAAGAGATCCATATTCTTGCATATTGCACATTAAGCTGTTAGCTGCTGCCAGTCTCATATTTATTTGTATTTATTTAACTATCAGCTTTACTGCATGTTTCCATTAAACAGGTTAAAACTCACAACCAGTAGATCTAAAAGGTGCAGAGAAGTGGTGAGATCTTAAACCACTAGACTATTCATTTATATTCTTACATAATGACAAAATATGACTATTTTTACATGCATTTAAATCTAATTATTAAATTATTAAACGATATTATTATATAAGAGCAGTGGAGCCATATTGAATTATGGTTGCAAGATGAACATCTGCTAATCTAACTTGTTAGGGAATCTGACTGTTAACAAGAAGGAATCCTTGAAACACAGACAACAAATTCACATTTAGAATTTGAATTTGAAGAAGTATTGATTTGTTTGAACACTGTTTGCATGGCAAGTAATACATCAGTAGATAAAGGGTAAAACATCAGAAATCAGAAATCAGAAAGCCTTTATAGAGAAGTTAGGGTGAAATTCAGTGCCTAGAAAATGCAAGACAAGAAACATCAAAACACCAAAATTTCTAATAATAAATATAAATATAAATATAAAGACTCATATATAAAGCTGAGTGCAGGAATATTACTCTATATATATATATAACCTGGATGGAAGAATGTAAATTATAAATGTGATGAAATATTGTACAGAGCAATACAAAATAAAACAAAGAACAAATATAATATGTTTAATAGTATATATTAAAAATGAAAACTTTAAATAATGATTGCATATTATTGATCATATTCTGTCCAGTTTAATCAGTTGAATCAGTTGAATTAGTCTGTGTTTGTCTTTAAAGCAGCCCAGGTCTTAATCTGACAAGTTTATAAACTTCAGTGAGATTAATTGATCTTTTTAATACTCTTGTAAAGTGTTATCAGCTCTTTAGTGCCATCTAGTGGCCGGTGGGAGGAAGTACAACAACATTAAGTTTTTGTGTCTTTCTGCTGAATTATGAATGTTACTTATTTTTATAATGTTAATGTCCGTGTGTGTCCTTCCTCCCTTCCTCCCTTCCTTCCTCCCTCCCTTCCTTCCTTCTTCCTTTCCTTCCTCCCTTCCTTCTTTCCTTTCCTCCCTTCCCTTCCCTTCCTTTCCCTTCCTTCCTTCCTCCCTCCTTTCCTTCCTTCTTCCTCCCTCCCTCCTTTACTTTTATCATTATCTGACTTCTGTCAATTTTTTGTTAATGTCTGTGTGTGGTGTGTCCTTCCTTCCTTCCTTCTTTCCTTCCTTCCTTCCTTCCTTCCTCCCTCCTCCCTTCCTTTCTTCCTTCTTCCCTCCTTCCTTCCTTCCTCCCTCCTTTCCTTCCTTCTTCATCCCTCCCTTCCTACTTTCCTTTCCTCCCTTCCCTCCCTCCTTCCTTCCTTCCTTCCTCCCATCCTTCCTTCTTCCCTCCCTCCCTCCTTTCCTTCCTTCTTCCTCCCTCCTTTTCCTTCCTTCTTCCTCCCTCCCTTCCTTTTATCATTATCTGACTTCTGTCAATTTTTTGTTCATGTCCGTTGTGTGTGTGTGTGTATGTGTGTGTGTCTGTCTGTGTCTGTGTGTGTGTGTGTGTGTGTGTGTGTGTGTAGTGAAGCAGCGAGTCGAGCAGCGTCTGGAGCAGATGGGTCGTCCTCAGGGAGTCCGCCTGCACACGGCTCACGTGTTGTGCATGGACGCCATCCTGAACGTGGGGCTGGAGATGGAAGCCACAACCACGACTGCTGGCCGCATGTGTTCAGGTACACACTCACACACACACACACACACACACACACACACACACACACACACATACACACACAGAGATATACTGCATTATGATGTTAGATCAACCATCAGTTAATCTGTTGCTCAAAGGTTAAAGTTGAGGGTTGAAGGAGGGAGGAAGGAAGAAAAGGAGGGAGGAAGGAAGGAAAGGAGGGCGGAAGGAAGGTAGGAGGGAAAGAAGAAGGAACGTAAGGAGAGAGGAAGGAAGGAAGGAGGGAGGAAGGAGGGAAAGAAGAAGGAACGTAAGGAGAGAGGAAGGAGGGAGGGAGGAAGGAAAGGAGAGAGGAAAGAAGGACGGAAAGGAGGGAGGAAGGAAAGGAGGGAAGGAGGAAGAAGGAAAGGATGGAGGGAGGGAGGAAAGAAGGAAGGAAAGGATGGAGGGAGGATGGAAAGGAGGGAGGGAGGAAGGAAGGAAAGCAGGGAAGGAAAAAAGGAAGGAAATGAGTGAGGAAGGAAGGGGGGAAGGAAGGAAAGGAGGAGGGAGGAAGAAGAAGGAGGGAAGGGAGGGAGGGAGGAAAGAAGGAAGGAAAGGAGGGAAGGAAAGGAGGGAAGGAGGAAGGAAGGAAAGGAGGAAAGGAAGGAAGGAAGGAAGGAAAGGATGGAGGGAGGGAGGGAAGAAAGAAGGAAGGGACAGGAGGAAGGAAGGAAGGAAGGAAAGGATGGAGGGAGTGAGGAAGGGAAGGGAGGAAGGAAAGGAGGGAGGAAAGAAGGAAGGAAAGGAGTATTTCCTGCTGCTTTAACAGCTAACTCTCTTCCAGGGTAACAGAGTACATCAGTTCTCTGGAGCACACTCCTTCAGCGACGGCTCCTCTCAGCCGTCCTCGCTGACCACCATCACCCAGCAGAGCCAGCAGCTCCCCGCCGTGGACCTGGGCCTGGAGCTGAGCTGCGAGCCCAGCCCCGAGGCCTCGGAGATGGGCCTGAGTCAGCCCGTCATCCAGCCTCTGTCCATCCAGGAGCTGCTGAGGGAGTGTGGGAGAGGAGGCCGAGGTCTGGACCTGAGGAGCGGGAGTCTGATGACGGGGACCAGCGCTGCCAAGGCTGTGTGTACGCTGTCCACACAGGCTGACAGGTATAGTTAGTCCTCCTTTCCTTCCTTCCTTCCTTCCTTCCTTCCTTCCTCCCTCCCTCCCTTCCTCTCCTTCCTTATTTCCTTCCTTCCTCCCTCCCTCCCTCCTCCCTCCCTTCCTCCTTCCTTCTTTCCTCCCTCCTTTCCCTCCTTCCTTCCGTCCTTCCTTCCTTCCTTCCTCCCTTCCTCCCTCCCTCCCTCCCTTCCTTCCTCCCTCCCTCTCTCCCTCCCTCCTTCCTCCCTTCCTTCCTCCCTCCCTTCCTTCCTTCTTCCTTTCCTTCCTCCCTGCCTCCTTTCCTTCCTTCTTCCTTCCTTCCTCCCTTCCTTTAATTCCTCCCTCCCCTTCCTTCCTTCTTCCTTTCCTTATTTCCTCTGTCTTTCCTCCCTTCCTTCCTTCCTTCCTTCCTTCCTTCCTTCTTCCTCCCTTCCTCCCTTGACTCGAGGTCAACAGGAGGTTTAATGTCTAGTTGACTTGATTAGAACTATGTAAAGATCATGGTTTGGGTTTAAATCATCACTGGAGACAAGTTTTTAAGAATTCCTGAAAGATATGCAACCTTTGTTGTCATGGCAACAGTGAACACCACAATTAATTGACATGGGCAAGATTAAGTCGATTAGAGTTTCTAAATGTCGGTTTCAATAAAGTTCCTTTTAGGCTTTTTTTAATGTGAAGCACTTTGGTGTATTTGCCAAAAAAATGAATTGTTTGCAGCTTTACACACATACACACTAATGTTGAAATAATTAGTTGAATAATACATTGGATTAATTGTTAAATAATAATAATAATAATAATAATAATCATCATCATCATCTGCCAAAACCCAAAAATATTTCTGTCATGCTTTATAACACCACAAGATGGCGCCAGCAGTCTAAAGCAAGAGAGAGAGAGAGAGAGAGTGTGTGTGTGTGTGTGTGTGTGTGTGTGTAGCAGTACCACACTTGTTAAAAGTTTATTCCCAGGCTTAGCACACACACACACACACACACTTATACACACACACACACACACACACACATACACACACACACACTGCTGCAGTAAATATGTGTAGTGTGTGTGTGTGTGTGTGTGTGTGTGTGTGAGTGTGTTTTTATTCTAAGGATCATCTCTTATGTAACCAGATATCTGGGCTGCTTTTAGGGAGCGAATTAGAAAAAAAAAAAAAGTTCCCTCTGATCTTTTGGAGCAGATGGACTGAAACACAAAGTGGTGCCAGAATATAGTAAATACTCCTCAAACTGCACAGGACCCAAAAACACTCAGCTTAGAGAGAAACACAGCTGCATATCTGACTCCAACTTTGCTTCTATGGGGTTTTTTTTTTCATTATTTAATGTTACTTAACCCTCCTGTTGTCCTCAAGTCAAGGAAGGACTGAGGAAGGAAGGGAGGGAGGAAGGGAGTGAGGGAGGAAGGAAGGAAGGGAGGAAGGAAAGGAGGGAGGGAGGAAATAAGGAAGAAAGGAAGGACGGAGGGAGGAAAAGAGGAAGGAAGGAGGAAGTAAAGGAGTGAGGATGAGAAGGAGGAAAAGAGGAAGGCAGTAAGGAGAGAAGGAAGGGAGGAAAGAGGGAGGGAGGGAGGAAGGAAAGAAGGAAGAAAGGAAGGACGGAGGGAGGAAAAGAGGAAGGAAGGAAGGAAGGAATGAGGAAGTAAAGGAGTAAGGAGGGAGGGAGGAAAAGAGGAAGGCAGTAAGGAGAGAAGGAAGGGAGGAAGGAAGGAGAGAGGGAGGGAGGAAGGAAGGAAGGAAGGAGGGAGGAAGGAAAGAAAGACAGAAGGAAGGAAAAGAAGGACAGAAGGAAGGAAGGAATGAGGAAGGAAAGGAGTAAGGAGGGAGGGAGGAAAAGAAGAAGGAAAAGAAGGACAGAAGGAAGGAAAGAATGACAGAAGGAAGGAAAAGAAGGTCAAAAGGAAGGAAAGAAGGACAGAAGGAAGGAAAGAATGACAGAAGGAAGGAAAGAAGGAAGAGAGGAAGGAAAGGAGGGAGGGAAAGAGGAATGAAGTAAGGAGAGAAGGAAGGAAGGAAAAGAAGGACAGAAAGAAGGAAAGAATGACAGAAGGAAGGAAAAGAAGGTCAAAAGGAAGGAAAGAAGGACAGAAGGATCTATTTATTAAATTTCTTACTTTTTACTTTGTACTATTTTCATTTTCATTTTCATATCTCTTTTTTTAACCTTGTTTGTGTGTGTCTCTGTGTGTGTCTCTGTGTGTGTGTGTGTGTGTGTGTGTGTGTGTGTGTGTGTGTGTGTGTGTGGTTTCAGGTTGTTTGAAGAAGCGGCCACCAAGCTTAATCTTGTGGGTCTCGTGGGTTTCCTGCAGCAGCTCAGAAAAGCTTCTCAGTGTCAGCTGTTTGACTCCATCACCGAGACCGGAGGACTATTCTCTAGCAATGCCGGGTACACACACACACACACACACACACACGCACACACATACCTGTTTTTTACTACATCATGGGGACCCTTGACTGGGTGAGGTCCCGTGGGTTCCACCCTTTCTAAAGGGTCTAGATATGTAATTTTAACTCCTAAATTCATCATAATTCTGTTTGAACAAATAAATGACTTGAAATATCAAAAACTCACATAAATTTGAAACCTGAATTTGCCCCCCTCGTTGGGACCCATAATGCTAACGTCTATTAGCCACAGTACAATTCATATTCAGTATTTGAGCAAATGTTGGATTGAAACCCTGACCCTGACCCTAACCATTAACACTGCATCTAATAATCTAGTTAGCCACGGGGCTAATCGCTAAGCTAATATGCTAATACGAAGCTAACATGCTAATATACACACTTACACACTTTGTCAGGAAAAGGTCCCCACAGGATAAATCGTACACTGCAGTACCGTGTGTGACCTCTGGGGTTCACACATACTCAGGAAAACCAACCTTGTGGGGACCAGGCCTATCAGGAGGCTGTTTGCTATTGATCCCAATGCTCATGCCCGTAGGGACCAGGAGTCGGTCCCCACGGGTTAATAATATGTCAGGTTTCGGTCCCCATCAGGATAGAAAAACCAACACACACACACACAGGAAATCAGTTTATTGAAGAGAAAAGTGTCATGAATGGTGAGTTAAGATATTAATTAGTTATTTTCTATTTCTAAAACACACTTGCATTAAAATGATCATAACTCTCAGATTAGATTTAAATAAACCCAAATTTTAATCTTCACCTCGTATCTTTAAGAAGTGAATAAAATCTTCAGTCTTTCTCGTCTTCTGAGATCATTTCTACACATTTATGAAATATGATGAATTAAATCTTTTCTGTGCGTCTGCAGGTGAGGCCAAGTCGACGTCGGACCGGCGCAGCGCCCTCCATCTGTTCCGCCTGGGTGAGGCCATGCTGCGTATCGTCAGGAACAAGAACCGACCGCTTGCTCCACATGATGAGGGCCTGGAGCGTGGTGGCGCCACACCTGGTGGAGGTGAGGAACTGCAGCCTCCTTTAAATATAACAAACAGAGACACGCTGCAAAAAGGCTTCTTAATGTGTGCAAATGATTCAAGGAAGGACAGGAGGAAGGAAGGAAGGAAGGAAGGAAGGAAAGGAGTAAGGAGGGAGGAGGAAAAAGACGAAGGGAGTAAGGAGAGAAGGAAGGGGAGGGAAGGAGGCAGGAAGGAAGGAAGAGAGGAAGGAAGTAAGGAAGGAAGGAAAGGAGTAAGGAAGGAATGAGGAAGGAAGAAAGGAGTAAAGAGGAAGGGAGTAAGGAGAGAAGGAATGAGGAAGGGAGTAAGGAGAGAAGGAATGAGGAAGGAAAGAAAGTAAGGAGGGAGGGAGGAAAAGAGGAAGGGAGTAAGGAGAGAATTAAGGAAGGAAGGAATGAGGAAGAAGGAAGGAAGTAAGGAGAGAATGAAGGAAGGAAGGAAGGAAATGAAGGAGTAAGGAGGGTGACCCACTAAAACTGTCTCTTCCTGTCAGGCTGCGTGTCATAAGGAGCGTCACGTATCCCAGAAGGCCGTTTCCTTCATCCACGACGTCCTGACGGAGGTGCTGACGAGCTGGGCGGAGCTTCCTCACTTCCACTTCAACGAGGCGCTGTTCAGACCCTTCGAGCACATCATGCAGCTGGAGCTCTGTGACGAGGACGTGCAGGACCAGGTACGGGACGCCAAGAATGACCCTGTCTCCTCTGATGTTAATAAATCATCAATAAGTAAATCCAGTTTCATATTAACAGTATTATTCCTTTTCCTTTACCTCTTTGTCGTCATGGCAACGTAAAACATGGACTATTTTCTTACTGAGCCTTAATTTGATGTTTTTAAAGACCTCTACTAAAAGGTTCAGCATGTTTTCTAAGCATCATAAGATTTGTTTAATACTGCGTGAACAGATGAAAACTTAAACTCAACTTCATTAATGTCTCCAGCATACGGAAGAGTGTTAGGGCCACATGTTGGAGGACACAT
>JAJDFG010001242.1:0-2500 GCA_021039105.1 Scomber colias
TAAATCAGAGCTTCAATATTTAAGTCTCCACATACTTTTGGACACATAGTCTCATCAGGAGCTCTTTCTTTCTTTAAATGATGATTAATACACAAGATTATTATTATTTTATCTTGTTGTTTAAACTGTTTTCTATCATTTAGAGTTTGAATTTCTCCTTTTCTTTTCTTTAGTTTACTTATTTTTGTCATATACACCTCTGTAAATTAAATAAATGATCATAAATACTTATTAGGGCCTGAGCGCTGACCAGGGAGCATGCATGGGGGGGGGGGGGGGGGGTGGGCATTCATCACTGATTGCAGCTTTAATTTTCTTTCTTATTATTATATATTTAATTTTAACACTGTAATTAAAATATGCTTGAATTATGAATGTGTGTGTTTAGATAAATAGATAGATGGGAAGATATTATTTTAATTATTAATGCAGAAAACTACTAGAATTTAAAACTCTAGATGCACTCACACATGATCTCACTTTCTCTCTGTGTGAGTTACAAACATGAAATCAAATGTTAGGGTTAGGGTAATGTGAATAATCTGCTGCATCACTTACTTCCCTTCACTCATCTGTTCTTAATCCTCCTCTTTACTCGCCTCCACTCGTCTTCAAATAGCACTAATATAATAATAATGTGTTTAAATGTGTTGCTTCCTGTTTCCTGTTTCCTGTTTCCTGTCTGCAGGGGATGCTGCTGAAGAGGAGCGGCAAGTCCCTCAACAAGGAGTGGAAGAAGAAGTATGTGACTCTGTGTGACAACGGGCTGCTCACCTACCATCCCAGCCTGCATGTAAGAGACACACACACACACACACACACACACACACTCATTACGAGCCCTCTCTGATTGCTTTTCAGACTCCAGCGCTCTCTCTGCCAGCATCACTCTGACCTCCATCTATCTGCTGCTCTTCATCTTTCTGTGTGTGTGTGTGTGTGTGTGTGATTTTTAGAAAGTGCTTGGCCATAACACACACTGTCACACACACACACTCTCTGTCACACACACACACACACACACACACACACACACACACAGAGTCACACAGTGTTGATGGCTTGTGTATTAATTAGGACTCGTCATCTGTTTGCCCACGTCGGCGTTGATGATGTGAATATCAGCTGTAATGTCTCTGCTAATTGCCCCGGCTCTCTGCCCTGTTGGCACAATATCCTGCCCTGACGCCGCTTTATTATCTCACACACACACACACACACACACACACACACACACACATACACACACTCTCTCTCTCTTTTTGTGTCTCTCTTTCTTTCCCTCCAGACTCTGACTGAATCTCTCTCTTCACATCGACGCTGCTGCACTAGACTCATATCTGTTATTAAAGTTCCAACAGGTTTTATTTATTATATAATTATAATAATTATAATACAGTATGTAAGTCTCTTCCTGTTATTCAGATTTAGTGAATAATATGATTTTAGTTTTCTATTTCTCTGCCTGCAAATTCATTTAAAAAACTATATATCACTGTTTTTAGATTCACAGCTGGTTATAGATCATTATAATCAGGTTTATATTTCTCTCTAAGATCATATTAATATATATCTATAGAGAGAGATGGAGATAGAGAGACTGAAATATAGAAATAGAGAGGTAGAGAGAGAGAGAAATAGAAATAGAGACATAGAGATAGAGAGATAGAAATAGAGAGACAGAGAGATAGAAATAGAGAGATAGAAATAGAGAGAGAGATAGAGACAGAGAGATAGAAATAGAGAGATAGAGAAATAGAAATGGAGAGATAGACAGAGATAGAAATAGAAGATAGAGAAATAGAAATGGAGAGATTGACAGAGATAGAAATAGAAGATAGAGAAATAGAAATGGAGAGATAGACAGAGATAGAAATAGAAGATAGAGAAATAGAAATGGAGAGATTGACAGAGATAGAAATAGAAGATAGAGAAATAGAAATGGAGAGATAGACAGAGATAGAAATAGAAGATAGAGAAATAGAAATGGAGAGATAGACAGAGATAGAAATAGAAGATAGAGAAATAGAAATGGAGAGATAGACAGAGATAGAAATAGAAGATAGAGAAATAGATAGACGGATAGATACATGGATAGACAGAGAAATAGATAGATAGAGAGAGATAGAGAGATGGATGGAGGAGTGTGTTAAAGTCCCAGCATGCAGCTGGTCTGAGACTCTTTACACTGAGACGTTTTCACCAAACTGCACACGTCCATCACACATCAGAGCAGCTGAGGCAGTAAATTAGTGTTAAAACTCATCACTTAACACATCAACACACACACACACACACACACACACACACACACACACACACACACACACACACACACACACACACACACACACACACACACACACACACACACACACACACACAAAGCCCTCCAGCACCAAAAAGCCGGTTTTTATCCTGAGCGTGTTGCATCTGCAGCTCGAGAGCGTCAATTAGCGTGTTTGCGGAGGCTAATCGAATGAAACTCAATCAGCGCCAC
>JAJDFG010001242.1:7500-42101 GCA_021039105.1 Scomber colias
ACACACACACACACACACACACACACACAAAGACATAAAACATATTTTTAGACTCAGTTTAACATTCATCACAAATAAACCTGAATAAAAAAGAAGCTTCCTGTGACAGTTTAATGAGCTAAAAACATAATGAGGCTCAAGTTGAAGCCCACAGCAAAGCATTATGGGAACTGTAGTTCATACACAGAGAGCAAAATCAATCAATACATGTATGATATCACTGATCTAAAGGTCCAATAGTGAAAAGAAAAGCAGCAGCAGCATCAGAGGAGCCTTGAGTATCACACACACACACACGCACACAGACACACACACGCACACACAGACACACACACACACACACACACACACACAGACACACACAGACACACACAGACAGACACAGAGATGATGTTAGGGTTTGAAAACGCTTCTCGTCACCTGAAGGAAGACGTCGTAAAACAAAAGGCGGAGAGGCACGAGTGCTCCTGCGTCTCTCACATACACACACACACACACACACACACACACACACACACACACACATAAAAGCAGCTCTTATGAGGCGGCTGCTTAAATCAACACACCCACACACACACACACACACACACTCACACACACACACACACACTCACAGGGATCCAGGAGGCCCGAGCTAATAGCATGAATATTCAGTGAGCCGTACTCCATGTACTAATTATTGTCATGAATATTAATGCAATCAGAGTCCTGGCTCCACTCAGCCAGCACCAAGAAATGAGCTGTAATGAGAGGATGAGAGAGGGAGGGGGGAGAGAGAGAGGGAGGGGGGGAGAGAAAGGGGAGGAGAGAGAGGGAGGGGAGAGAGAGAGGGGTGAGGGAGAGAGAGAGAGAGGTATGAAGGAGAGAGAGAGAGGGAGGGGTTGCAGGAGGGGTTGAGAGAGAGAGAGGGGGTGAGAGAGGGAGGGGTTGAAGGAGGGGTGAGAGAGAGAGGGGGGTGAGAGAGAGGGAGGGGTTGAAGGAGGGGTAAGAGAGAGAGGGATGATTCACCCGTCTGTTGGACCACGCAGCCTCTTACTAAGTCAAGGGTTTGATTTAAGCAGGCGGTAAGAGAGGAACGCCTTTATGACCCTCCTGTGTTCCTGTAGAGAGACTCATAGAGAGGGCTCATATATATTACACTACTCCTACTACTAGTACTACTACTGTTACTACTACTGATACTTCCTGTTTATCTCCTCTTGTACTTATACCACTACCATTCCTACTACTACTATCATTACTAATACTACCTCAGAGTAAATGTGTCAGATATGAGCTAGATGTGAGTCAGACTGCTGAATCCTCAGATAAACTTTACATAAAGAGGATGATGATCTGTGGGTGAATATTCTCCCAGTAATATCTAAACCTTTAAAGACCAGATAAGCATGAATCTTGACTTCCTGTCTCAGGTTCGGTGACCAGCAGCTCGTCAGTGTCTCAGATGGCGAGCGGAGTCAGTCTGGTTTCCTTTAACAGCCGCGGCGGTCTGGAAGGAATGCACCAGCGCTCCTACTCCGTCTCCAGTGCCGACCAATGGACCGACGCCACCCGTCATCGCCAACTCTGGAGTCAGCACGGGTAAACATGGCCGCCGTACTGAGACAAGCTCAAACCTACTGTTATCTCCTGACTATTAACTGTTTCTACAATTTAACACTCAGCTTCCTCTTTGTTAAATTGTTAAATGTGCATTTGGTCCCCATGGTGCAGCATATTACTGTGTGTGTGTGTGTGAGTGAATGTGTGAGTGAATGTGTGTTGTGTGTGTTGAGATAATGGATATTCATACATTTCTATTAGAATCATATATTTATACCTCTGATGATCTCCACTGTGATCTCCTCCCGGCTGATTGATCCTGATCTATTGATTAAAAGTGAGAAGTGCAGCTGTGCGTCGGCCTCGTGCAGATCAGGTCCACACACGCAGCTCCACCACAGGGAGCTTGCTGCTGGCTCAGAGGGCCTTGTTGCGGAGCTCCGCGGGGGAGCCTATCATTTGTCTCCCCATTGATCCACCTGCCAGACCTCTAATGCTGCCTTTAGTGTGTGTGTGTGTGTGTGTGTGGTGTGTGTGTGTGTGTGTGTGTGTGTGTGTGTGGTGTGTGTGTGTGTGTGTGTGTGTCTGACATGAGTGTTACCTTTTCCAAGACTCAACACACACACACACACACACAGCGAGACGCTAAGACTGACAGCTGTCAGGCTGCGTGCGTTGCCGTGACGATAAGCTTGACGGACAGCTCTGTCGTCAGTGTTTTTCACCCCGCGGCCCTCCTCAAATAACGTTTAAAGCTGTGAAATGCTTTCAATGGACTCCCAGGGGCCACACACACACACACACACACAACACACACACACACACACACACACACACAGTTTATATCAGGACAGCTCATTTTTGTCACAGCAGCAGCTCAACACTGTCAAACCTGAATGTGTTAGGAGGAGACATCAGAGAGCCATCGGTCGGGTTTTTATCCAAATGTTGCTCACATTTAAACACAATGAAGACATGACATCACTTCCTGTTTGTGGCGAGCGTGACGGACAAACAGCAGCCTATCAAACGGCACTTTTTAAATCACCTGCTTCCTGTTACATCGTCATTTATTCACTTTTTAAACATGTATTAGTATGAAAACAGCTTCTGGAGGATAAGTGACTTCCTCTCACACTAAATGATCAGCAGGAACCTAAATGGAATGAAACCTTCATTAATATCATAATATCATATTTAATAATTCATGTTAAATTTTATGTACATATTTCCTTTGCACAGTGCTGTATATAAAAATATATATACATTTTATTTCCATTTCTGAATCCTGTGGTTCACATTAGGTCAGTCTGGCTAGTAGAAATGTTTATATGGTGTTTTTACAGCTGGGACCCTGAACAGTGAGTAAAGGGTTAAAATGGGTCAGCAGGAGGGTTAACCCTTTATAGGACACTCATTGAAAGGAAGGGAGGGAGGAAGGAAGGATGGAAGAAAGGAAGGAAGGAGGGAGGAAAGAAAGAAGGTAGGGGGGAGGAAAGAAGGAGAGAAGGAGGGAGGGAGGAAGGAAGAAAGAAGGAAGAAAGGAAGAAGAAAGGGGGATGGAGGAAGGAGGGAGGGAGGAAGGACAGATGGAAGGAAGGAAGGACAGAGGGAGGAGAGAAGGAGGGGAGGGAGGAAGAACAGATGGAAGGAAGGAAAGGAAGGGAGGAAGGAAAGAAGGAAGGGAGGAGAGAAGTAGGGAGGGAGGAAGGACAGATGGAAGGAAGGAAAGGAAGGAAGGACGAGGAAATAAGGAACGAGAGAGGGAGAAAGGAAAAGAGGAAGGAAAGGAAGGAAGGAAGGAAGGAAGGATATTTTGGGATATTTACAGAAGTTACCAAATATAATTATTTTCCCAATAAAGGGTTAAAGAGCAGGTTGGGGAAAAACCTAATCTATAAAAAGGTTGAGTTCATTAATCTGTAATCTGTAATCTCAGCTGTAGATGATGGAGGGATGGAGAGAGAGAGAGAGAGAGAGAGAGAGGGATGGATGGATGTGAGGGAAAGCCCAAAGGAGACAACAGAGGGAATGAGGAGGAAGTCTATGAGTCTCGGGGTGAAGGAGGTGGTGGTGGTGTGTGTGGGAGGGGTGGGGGGGGTGGGGGGTGGGGGGGTGTTTGACGTGGATGGAGCGCGGCTTGCAGATGGGAGGGCCGTTAATCCACGGCGGTTAATTGCGCGCTCGGGGATGGCATCTTGTCAGCAGAGATAAGTTGTCACATTTTCCACTTGAGCTGAGACTAAACGATTGTAAAATAAGTTATGGCCGTCCTTGGGGCTGTCTGCCGTTTGGGGACGCTGCGGCGGCGGGAGCGGCCACGGAGCGCTGCCGTGTGTGTGTGTGTGTGTGTGTGTGTGTGTGTGTGTGTTTCCATCTCCGTGCTCATGTCAGTGCGGCCGCTGCGCTCTGATATTGATGGAAGCTGAATGTTATTTTATTCCGCCGCTAGTCACAGCTGTCAGCGGCCGCCGTGAAGAGTGGAGGGAGCGAAAAGAAAAAGAGAGAGAGAGAGACTGCACTCCTTCTTCTGATAGCCTCACTCACCCCCCCCCTGCTCCCCCCCACCTCCCCTCACCCCCCCCCCCCCCTTCCCCCGACCCACAGACCTGCATGTCGACCCCCCGCAGCAGGGTTTAATCCAGATACTCGCTCTGATTTACCAGCTTCTGTTTGATTCAAAGACTGAACGCTCCTGAAAATGTCAAATGGTGTAACCACAAAATACATGATTCTCCAGATGAAATGTAATATTTAGAACAATAGTATTCCATTAGCTTTATTTAATATAAAAGTTATAATGTAAGATCATGCCTAACTAGTTGATATGGTGTTAGGAAGGAAGGTAGGAAGGAAGGAAGGAAGGAAGGAAGGAAGGAAGGAAGGAAGGATGTAAGATCATGCCAAACTAGTTGATATGGTGTTAGGTAGGAAGGAAGGAAGGAAGGAAGGAAGGATGTAAGATCATGCCAAACTAGTTGATATGGTGTTAGGAAGGTAGGAAGGAAGGAAGGATGTAAGATCATGCCAAAACTAGTTGATATGGTGTTAGGTAGGAAGGAAGGAAGGAAGGAAGGAAGGAAGGAAGGAAGGAAGGAAGGATGTAAGATCATGCCAAACTAGTTGATATGGTGTTAGGAAGGAAGGAAGGAAGGAAGGATGTAAGATCATGCCAAACTAGTTGATATGGTGTTTTATTAACTATTAACTGTTTTTATGGTTACACCACTTAGACATTTTTACCATAATCCTCTAATATATTCTCTCTAAATGGATTAAAAGCAGAAATTTGATGCTGGGTCCACAATTTGTAATGGAAGGATGAGAGGAAGGAAGCATGGAAGGGAGGAAGGAAGGGAGGAAGGAAGGAAGGAAGGAAGGAAGGAAGGAAGGGAAGGAAGGAAGGAAGGAAGGAAAATAAGATATGAAGGAAGGAAGGACTGATGAGAGGAAGGAAGCATGGAAGGGAAGGAGGAAGGAAGGAAGGAAGGAAGAAAGGAAAATAAGACACAAAGGAAGGATGAGAGGAAGGAAGCAAAAGAAGACCGGAAGGAAGGAAGGATGAGAGGAAGGAAGCATGGAAAGGAGGAAGGAAGGAAAAGAAGACACGAAGGAAGGAAGGAAGGAAGGAAGGATGGATGAGAGGAAGGAAGCATGGAAGGGAGGGAGGAAGGAAGGAAAGAAGGAAGAAAGAAAAGAAGGAAGGCAGGAAGGGCAGATGTAAAGAAAGAAAAGAAGACAAAAAGGATAGATGGAAGGAGGGAAGGAAAAAAAGGGAGGAAGGAATGACAGTGGGCCGGATCCGACCCCTCAGCCGGCGGTTCTGGCCCACGGGCCTCATGTTTAACGTCTCAGCAGCTTCATGATGTTCTTTGTCTTAAAGCTTGTAGACTGACGTGTGTGTGTGTGTGTGTGTGTGTGTGTGTGTGTGTGTGTGTGTGTGTGTGTGTGTGTGTGTGTGTGTGTGTGTGCCTGTGTGTGTGTGTGTGTGTGTGTGTGTGTGTGTGTGTGTGTATCTCTCAGACACAGGTCTAGGAGACTCTCTGTGTTCCAGTCCCAGTATCTCCAGCACCACCAGTCCAAAGATGGAGCCTCCTCCGTCACCTCACGCCAACCGTAAGAAGCACCGCAGGAAGAAGAGCACCAGCAACTTCAAAGCCGACGGCCTCTCTGGTACTGCGGAAGGTAACGCCATCCCCCCCCCCCCCCTCACCTCACACTTTCCCCACCCGGGTCCCAAACAACCCACAGACTAATACTTCAAAATGTTAAATATTTACTTCCAAATGCTACTTTTCCACCTGCTTTATATACTGGAGAGTGACAGGAAAGAAACAGGAAGTGAAATGATTAAGAGAATAAAAGTTCATGTTGTTAAATTGGAGACCAGGGTTGGGAAACGCAGTCATGTGATCGTCTGAGACTCCCGACCTCCAATCAGAGCGAAGGATCTCTCCATCTTCTCTCCATTCTGTCAGCCCTTCATCCCTTCACCCTCTTCTTCCTCTTCCTCCTCTTCTTCCTCTTCTTCCTCTTCTTCTTCTGTGAATCAGTTGTAACGTAGCCTTCAGCCGTTTGGACTCCTCTGAAGATGCTGCATATTTCCTGTTTCTCAATATAAACCTGATTTTTTTTAAAGCACTTGAACGCACCACGATGCTCGGCTAGCTCTGTCACTATAACGACTTTTATTGGACGATATATATTCTCCCTGAAATAATTGCGATAAACGATATTATTGTCATTTTTATGAGTGTGATGCTCATTAAAAAAAGGGATTTTATGAGTTAAATCGTTCACACACACACACACACACATACACACACACACACACACACACACACATCAGTCAGATTGTCACTACAATGAGAATAGACGGTCCACCTTAAAAGGTCAGTCCACCTTAAATGAGCCTGGCGGCCAGGACACCAAAAACATCGAGGTATTTGGTGTCTGCAGTAAAATAAAAGAAAGAAAGCATATTAACATCTTTATTTCCTGTATTTGAAGCTTTTATTTTGAAATTAATGCTTGAAAATGAACCTGACAGATTCCTACTAAACACTGCTATTTGAAGCTTTTATTTTGAAATTAAAGCCTGAAAATGAATGGGACAGATTCCTACTAAACACTGCTATTTGAAGCTTTTATTTTGAAATTAAAGCTTGAAAATGAACCTGACAAATTCATACTAAACACTGCTATTTGAAGCTTTTATTTGAAATTAAAGCTTGAAAATGAACCGAACAGATTCCTACTAAACTCTGCTATTTGAAGCTTTTATTTTGAAATTAAAGCTTGAAAATGAACCTGACAGATTCCTACTAAACACTGCTATTTGAGGCTTTTATTTTGAAATTAAAGCTTAAAAATGAACCTGACAGATTCCTACTAAACACTGCTATTTGAGGCTTTTATTTGAAATTGCTTAAAAATGAACCGAACAGATTCCTACTACACACTAGGAGCTCATATCTCAGTTTGAGGTGTGTTTAGATGTTTTTTGTCACATCTCTCTCAGATTTCTCCTCCTTTATCTCACATCAAACTGCAGCTAACACAACGTCTCTGGCTCCAGCCTCAGTCTGGATGAACAGATGTGAGAGCAGCAGCAGATGTGTAATGTTCATCCCTCCATCACTAAACGCATCAAGCGGCTGTCTGAGTGACTGATCCATCTCTCCTGCTCTCCTGCTCTCCATTTCCTCTTTTCCTTTCCTTTCCTTTTGTCTTCCTCTCTCCATCTTCCTCTTCCTCCTCTGCACCAATGGCGGCTCGTCCTCATCATGCCTGACTCTAGCTGCTCGTCTTTTCTCTCTCTGACCATTTTATTATCAAACACTTTGAGCCTGGCTCGTTGTCAGACGCTCCCCGAGCCCCCGACTCGCCCCCCTATTAGTCAGCCGGAGAGGCTTAAGTGAAATATTATAAATAATCCACCGTATTGAAATCTTTTATCAGCTGTGTCACTTTCATTATTCAATAAGCGATTAGTAACAGTCTTCCCAATTTAGCCATTAAGCAGCGAGCGCTGGGCCGGCCGCCGGCTCGCCGCCTGTCACGCTGAGGCGGGCGGGTGAAGTATCTCCGTGTCACAGCCAGGCTCGCCGTAATTCATGAGGGGGAACCGCCCTCTGTGGCCGAGCTCCCCCAGGTAGGACCACACACACACACACACACACAGAGAGAGAGAGAGACACACACACACACACACACACACACACACACACACACACACAGAGTCACTGGATCCAGCTCAGTCTGCTGTAATGGCAGGTAGAGCTGCAGCTAACGATTATTTTCATTATCAATGAATCAATAGAGAGTTAATATATGAGAGAGAGATGCTTTCACTTCCTCTCAGGCTGTAATCTGCTTGTTTGCAGTAAAAACTCCTCAGATATCGGGGGGGGGGGGGGGGGGCCTTTTGCCTTTTAAATGAAGAAAAATAACAAATCTTCATATTTTAGTTGTTTTTATTTCCACTGATCGCAGTTACAAGCTGATGTGACCCCAACCATTATTTTATTAACCCTCCTGTTGTCCTCGAGTCAAGGAAGGAAAGGAGGTAGGGAGGGAGGATGGAAGGAAAGGAGGGAGGAAGGATGGAAGGGAGGGAGGAAGAAGGAAGGAAAGGAGGAAGGAAGGAAGGTAGGAGGGTGAGAGGAAAGGAGGGAGGGAGGGAGGAAGGAAGGAAAGGAGGGAGGAAGAAAGGGAGGAAAGGAAAGAAGGAAGGAAGGACGGAGGAAAGAAGGAAGGTAGGAGGGAGGGAGGATGGAAGGAAGGAAAGGAGGGAGGGAGGATGGAAGGGAGGAAGAAGGAAGGAAAGGAGGAAGGAAGGAAGGAAGGAAGGTAGGAGGGTGAGAGGAAAAAAGGAAGGAAGGGAGGAAAGGAGGGAGGAAAAGAAAGAAGGAAAGGAAAGAAGGAAGGACGGAGGAAAGAAGGAAGGAAAAAAGGAAAGAGGGAGGGAGAAAGGAAAGGAAGGAAGGGAGACTTTTTTTCTGTAAAGCAACTAACAAAAAAACCCCAAACAGCTGCAAACATCAAACTTGAATCAGTGAAAACATCTGGAAGACATCGCTAAGAGATGAAAACACATTAAAACAACCAGAAGATGAAGTGATAGTCGCATATTAGTCCTTATCCTTCAGTCTCGCACACACACACACACACACACACACACACACACACACACACACACACACACACACACACACCTGCGTCAGGTGGACCAAACATCAGCTCTCATTAACGAGCCGCCGTTTGATTCCCTCCCTCCATCCGAGACCTTTGAAAGTCGACCCGCCGAGTCCACACACACACACACACACACACACACACACACACACACACACACACACACACACACACACACACACAGAGGGCTTCAGATATTTGAAGTGGCCTCTCACAGGTAGCAGCAGGATCACCGTCGAGCACATTCCTGAATTGTTTGAGAAACGGCAGCTTTGATTTGTCGACCGGCTCCGACTCCTCACAACAGGTCTGACAAGTGTGTGTGTGTGTGTGTGTGTGTGTGTGTGTGGTGATTTAATGACCCTCTCACATCACACACACACACACACACACACACACACAGGGCTCGGCGGTGCACCTGCAGCACGCCACCACCGCCGCCGTCTCTCATTGTGAGCGTGAATTCCTTTTAAAGTCGAGGTTAATTTAGGACGATGGGCTCCGCTCGCCAATCACAGGGTCAATTTGGGTCAGAGGAGAAGGGGGGGGGCGGGGGGGGTTATTTTTTTTGGGGGGGGGGGGGGGCAGCAGGTGGGAAACAAAGAGGAGCAGTGTGGAGGCAGAGGCCAGGTGTACGGAGGACACCTGACGACTGGAGACGTTTAACTTCAGTCTTCTGTCTGTTTCTGTTTCTTTTTAAACATATTTAATAATGAAGATCAAATATGGAGGATTAAAGCTGCCAATATTAAGTCACTGCAGTCATTTAATCAAATAGCATGACAACATTTTAATCTTAAGTGTAACATACATACATTTTATTTAGAGTAGTATAAATAGAGAAGAAGTAAAGATTAAATTAATTAATGATAATTCACATATGGAGGCTTAAAGATGCCAATATTAGACGTTAATCAGAATTAAATAGTATAAAGTAGAAATATAGTAGCACTAAAGGTTCAAATAATAAAATATACTTAGTGCCAACATTAAAACTCCACAGATATAATGTTCTGTGTCTCACTGCAGGTATTTTAAATTTTGGGTAAAGCTTAAAGAAAAGAAAGAAACTGTTTAAAGTGTTTTTTTTATAATGCAGCTGTGCTCTTTCTTTTTTTAGATTTCTTGCTGAATTTTAAACATATTTAATAATAATTCATATATGGAGGTTTAAAGATGCCAATATTAGACTGAAGTCATTTAATCAGAATTAAAAAGTATAAAAGTAGAAAATAAAGGTTCAAATAATAAAATATACTTCGTGCCAATATTAAAACCTTTTTGAACTTCCATATTCACTGCAGGTATTTTAAATTTTGAGTAAAGCTTAAAGAAAAGAAAGAAACAGTTTAAAGTGTATATCTTTCTTTTTTTAGTTTTCTTGGTGAATGAATAAGTCATATATGGAGGCTTAAGGCTGCCAATATTAGATAGAAGTCATTTAATCAGAATTAAACAGTATAAAAGTAGAAATAAAGGTTAAATGAATAAAATACACTTAGTGGGAACATTAAAACTCCATAGATATAATGTTCTGTGTCCTTTTATGACTTCCATATTCACTGCAGGGTTTTTTGAATTTTGGGTTAAAGCTTTAAAGAAAAGAAAGAAACATTCATTTCAACCTCTGACCTTTTATTTTAAACTCATTTTAGACGCAGCTTCACTTTATTCCTCTCGGTTTTTTAAATCTTATCGCCTCGTCGTCTGCAGCAGAACGAGAAACAAGCAGAGTAACATTTATAAGTCACACACACACACACACACACACACACACACACACACACACACACACACGACTGCATTTCATCTTCTGCAATCGTTGGTCTGCTGAGGAGAAAATGTTCCCGGTAGCCTCGAGGGGAGTAAACATGTGACGGAGCAGAGGGTCAAAGGTCACACACACGGGGCTCGACCACCTGCAGGAAACATTAGAAATGATGAGGGATCCAGTCTCTGTGTGTGTGTGTGTGTGTGTGTGTGTGTGTGTGTGTGTGTGTGTGTGTGTGTGTGTGTGTGTAGCGTTTTTACACCTCCATGCTTCCTTATTCTCCTCATTTATTCATTTATTTCTACAGTTTAAAGTTAACCCTTTATAGGACACTCATTGAAAGGAAGGAAGGATGGAGGAAAGAAGGAAGGATGGAGGAAGGAAGGAAGGAAGGAAGGAAGGAAGGATGGAGGAAAGAAGGAAGGATGGAGGAAGGAAGGAAGGAAGGAAGGAAGGAAGGTAGGGGGGAGGAAAGAAAGAGAGAAAAGGAGGGAGGGAGGAAGGGAAGAAAGAAGGAAGGAAGGAAGAAGAAAGGGGGATGGAGGAAGGAAAGAAGGAAGGGAAGAGAGAAGGAGGGAGGGAGGAAGAACAGATGGAAGTAAGGGAAGGACGGAGGAAGGAAAGAAGGAAGGGAGGAGGGAGGGAGGAAGGACAGATGGAAGGAAGGAAGGACGGAGGAAATAAGGAACGAGGGAGGGAGAAAGGAACAGAGGAAGGGAAGAAAGAAGGCAGGGAGGAAGGAAAGGAAGGAAGGAAGGAAAGAAAGAAAGAAGGAAGGAAGGAAGGAAGGATATTTTGGGATATTTACAGAAGTTACCAAATATAATTATTTATAAGGGACATAAATGCACATTAATTGGGACATTTTGACCCCCAGCAGACTTTATAATATAATAATACATAAAATACATTAAAACTAGAATAATACAGAAACATGAAACAGGAAGTCATTTAGGATTATTTAACTTCCATAAATGAAACCTTTAATTTCCCTTTCTAATGTTTTCTAAGGGCTGAAACTAACAATTATATTCATTATTAATTAATATACATCTTATTTTATCAGTTTTGGTAAATTAAATGTGTAGTTGAAGCTCTGGTGTTATATTTTAACCCTTTCCTCATCGTGCACGTCGCCCCCCTCCGCCCCCCCTTCCTCCGACTCCTCGTCATCGATGCTGATTTTGACGCCTGTCTCTTTCTCTTCCTCTCCTTCGTGTCTCTCCTCCTCCTCTTCCTCCTCTTTCTCTCTATTCCTGTCTCTTCCTCTCTCTTCCTCTTCCTCTTCCTCCTCCTCTTCCTCCTTCTCCTCCTCCTCTTCCTCCTCTTTCTCTCTATTCCTGTCTCTTCCTCTCTCTTCCTCTTCCTCTTCCTCCTCCTCTTCCTCCTTCTCCTCCTCCTCTTCCTCCTCTTTCTCTCTATTCCTGTCTCTTTCTTTCTCTTCCCCCCCTTCCTCTCTCTTCCTCCTCTTCCTCTCTCTTCCTCTCTCTTCCTCCTCTTCCTCTT
Organism: Scomber colias; assembly: GCA_021039105.1. Lineage (NCBI taxonomy): Eukaryota > Metazoa > Chordata > Actinopteri > Scombriformes > Scombridae > Scomber > Scomber colias. The sequence goes on from JAJDFG010001242.1 coordinate 19,517, forward strand.
CCTCTCTCTTCCTCCTCCTCTTCTTCCTTTTCCTCCTCCTCTTCCTCCTCTTCTTCCTCTTCCTCTTCCTCTCTCTTCCTCCTCCTTCTCTTCCTCCTCTTCCTCTCTCCTCTTCCTCTTCCTCTCTCTTCCTCCTCTTCCTTTCTCTTCCTCCTCCTCTTCCTCTCTCTTCCTCCTCTTCCTCCTCCTTCTCCTCCTCTTCCTCTTCCTCTCTCTTCCTCTTCTTCCTCTTCCTCCTCTTCCTCTTCCTCTTCCTTTCTCTTCCTCCTCCTCTTCCTCTCTTCTCCTCCTCTTCCTCTCTCTTCCTCTCTCTTCCTCTCTCTTCTTCCTCTTCCTCCCCTTCCTCTCTCTTCCTCTCTCCTCCTCTTCCTCTCTCTTCCTCCTCTTCCTCTCTCTTCCTGGACGCAGCCAAACGTAAAGCATGGAAACTTAATCGTGTTGGTAGTCTGAGAAGCATTTACGCCAACAGTCTGGATAACTGGGAAGGTAAACTGTTACTGCTGCTGCTGCTGCTGCTGCTGCTGCTGCTGCTGCTGCTGCTGCTGTTGCCAAGACGACCAATAATACACATCCAATAAGCTGGGATCTGGTGATTTGGGTTAAAATAAACCAAAATATTCAGGTTCAAACTGGGCTGCTTTTAATGTAAACACGTCTTAGCTGCTTATAAGAGTTATTTTAAACCACATCTGTCAGAATAGAAACATTATTTTTAGATATATAGACACTTCTAGCTCGTTTTATTGAGTATTTATTGGATGAAATCAAAAGTAAATATGGGTCCATGTGGTTTAGTTTAAATGTAAAGGGGTTAAAATGTGAAAATACCATTTATCATGTAGTTTGTGGTTACACCATTTGACATTTTCAGGAGCATTCAGTCTTACTTTTGGTTAAAAATGGTGCAAATGGCATTTAAATGATATAAAACCAACAAAAATACTAAATGTACATTTTAACAAACCTGATGCTGCTTTTAACCTTCCTGTTGTTGAGTCAAGGAAAGGAGGGAGGAAGGAAGGAAGGAAGGAGGGAGGGAGGGAAGGAAGGGAGGAAGGAAAGAAGGAGGGTGGAAGGAGGGAGGGAGGGAGGAAGGAGGGACGGACGGAGGAAGGAAGGAAGGAAGAAAGGGGGATGGAGGAAGGAAAGAAGCAAGGAGGGAGGGAAGAAGGAAGGGAGGAGGGATTGAGGAAGGAAGAAAGGGGATGGAGGAAGGAAAGAAGGAGGGAGGGAAGGAAGGAAGGAAGGTAGGGGGATGGATGAAGGAAGGAAGGAGGGAAGAAAGGGGGATGGAGGAAGGAAAGAAGGAGGGAGGGAGGAAGCAAGGGAGGGAAGGAGGGAGGAAGAAAGGAAGGAAGGAAGGAAGGAGGGAGAGTGGGAAGGAAGGAAGGAAGAAAGGGGATGGAGGAAGGAAAGAAAGAGGGAGGGAGGGAGGGAAGGAAGGAAGCCTAAAAAAAGTTTGATAGACATTCCAGCGCTTGTGTTTTAAACTATAGTGAGGATTCACTTTACAAAGAAAAGTCCACCTTTAGTTTCAGTGTTAGACAACTTAACCACAGTGACCCAGTTTAACCTGCAAATCAACCAAATCACTGCTTATTCTGATGCTCTCGCTGTGTTTGGACAATAAAGTAGCTCCACCCCTCCCACTACCTGACTTTGCATCCTCGTGCCCCCCCCCCCCCCCCCCCGTCTCACCTGTGAGGATGCACCAAACAAACGCCCCCCCCCTCCCCTTCCTCCACAGCAGCACAAAGTGATGTTAAAGTGAGTGTTTGATGTTGTTCAGCCACCCCTCCCGCTCCCCTCATCCCCAAAAAAACCTCAGACAGTTAACTTCAATCATCTCCAATCTGAAGCTGCTCTCCTCCACTTCTCCTTCCTCTCCTTCTTCTTCTTCTTCGTCGTCGTCTTCTTCATCATCCTCGCTCAGACGGCGGGACATATTTCTTTTTCACTTCGGGAACAATCGGCCGCAACATTTTCCAGGTTATTAATGTTGTTAAAAGGGCTGCGAATAATATGAGGAGTAATGACCTGTGTCGCAAAGCAATACTGTGTGCGGTGACATTTAAGGCTTTTAATTTGTGTTTCCCGAGGCCTCCTTTTGTCTCCCTCACACCTCCCCTCTCATTGCACCCACCACCACCACCACCACCACCGTCCTGCCCTGCCTGTCACACACACACACACACACACACACACACACAGATGATTGGCCCGTATGCATGTCCCGCCCCCCCCCCCCGCACACCTCCAACCCCTCCCGTCTTGTAAATGCTGTATATTCGGTTTGTTCTGTTCCTGCTGCTTAAAGGTTGCCGGTGTCAGAGTTCACAAATTGCCTCGGCGCCTCCTTCTCTCCGTGTGAATGTCGCCCACAGTAGCCGAGAGCGCCGCCGGTAATTACCAGCACGGCGTAGCGTGGAGCGGCGCGGTGGGCGACCCGCCGTCCTGAGTGTGTTTTTCTTTACTCTCATGTGTACGTTTAAATCGTTTACACAAGACGAAGAGAAAATATCTTACAGAGGCAAATAATTATCAAGTTACATCAATAACGTAATTATTATATCTATATACCGACTTATCGTACAGTAACGTAACTATTATCATGTCTATATATCGACTTATCGTACAATAACGTAATTATGTCTATATATCGTACAATAACGTAATTATTGTTATCTATATACGGACTTATCGTACAGTAACGTAACTATTATCATGTCTATATATCGACTTATCGTACAATAACGTAATTATGTCTATATATCGTACAATAACGTAATTATTGTCATCATGTCTATATACCGACTTATCGTACAATAACGTAATTATTATATCTATATACCGACTTATCGTACAGTAACGTAATTATTATGTCTATATACCGACTTATCGTACAATAACGTAATTATTATATCTATATACCGACTTATCGTACAATAACGTAATTATTGTCATCATGTCTATATACCGACTTATCGTACAATCACGTAATTATTGTCATCATGTCTATATACCGACTTATCGTACAATAACGTAATTATTGTCATCATGTCTATATACCGACTTATCGTACAATAACGTAATTATTGTTGTCATGTCTTTATACCGACTTATCGTACAATAACGTAATTATGTCTATATATCGTAGAATAACGTAATTATAATTATTGTTATCTATATACGGACTTATCGTACAATAACGTAATTATGTCTATATACCAACTTACCGTACAATAACGTAATTATTATGTCTATATATCGATTTATCGTACAGTAACGTAATTATTATGTCTTTATATCGATTTATCGTACAATAACGTAACTATCATGTCTTTATACCGACTTACCGTACAATTACGTAATTATTGTTATCATTGTGTCTATATACCGACTTATCGTACAATAACGTAATTATTGTTATTATCATTAAATCATTGGTATAAAATTAACTTCAAATGACAATAATATCGTTTATCGCGATTTATTTCTGAGACAATATATCGTCCAATAAAAGCTAGCTAGCTATCGTGACTCAAAGCTGATGTTTTATTTAACAACTCTGACGACTTTTTTAGCTTGTAGACAAACGAAAATTAAGTCTTTAAAGTCTTATTTTCTTATAAAGAGTATTAAAAACTGCCTGAACTGTAGAAATATTTGTTTCCAACGCAAATAAATCTCTAAAATTGTGTTTTTCTAGAAATATTATAGTTAATTTTATAACTGCTGTGTCCAATAATTTGTACTTGTAATCTAAAATAGTAACAGCTGCTGATTATTTTCTCAGTTAATTGTTCTATTGAGCTATAAAACTTACAGAAATAGTTTTTTTAAATCTCTTTACTGTCTTTTTCGACACATAAAAACAGCAAATCTTCACATTTAAAAATCTATAAAATCCGCAAATGTGACTTTTTGTCTTGAATAATTACCTAAATGATTAATTAATGAGTTTCTGATTAATTTTCAGTTCAGCTCATAATGTGTAATATTAATCACATTCATCAACATCCAGAATTACTGCTTTAAAACTGTGGCCACACATTTAACATATTATGGTATTAAATGGTAGCGTCCAGTAGTCACTTATTTTTAGCTCAGGTTTGTTCTCCTCCAACTGAGAACAAGATTTGGTTCTTTATCTCCATGTTCCACTTTTCTCTAACTTTGTGTGTTTGATGGAAAGAAAACAGAAAAAAATGCTGTAAAACCAAAATTAGGAGTTAAAGAAGGCTGAAAGGTGGGGGTCTCTCAGAGGAACCTTTACTCTACTGAAAGGTGGGGGTCTCTCTACTGAAAGGTGGGGGTCTCTACTGAAAGGTGGGGGTCTCTCAGAGGAACCTTTACTCTACTGAAAGGTGGGGGTCTCTACTGAAAGGTGGGGGTCTCTCTACTGAAAGGTGGGAGTCTCTATTGAAAGGTGGGGGTCTCTACTGAAAGGTGGGGGTCTCTCTACTGAAAGGTGGGGGTCTCTACTGAAAGGTGGGGGTCTCTCAGAGGAACCTTTACTCTACTGAAAGGTGGGGGTCTCTACTGAAAGGTGGAGGTCTCTACTGAAAGGTGGGGGTCTCTCTACTGAAAGGTGGGGGTCTCTCAGAGGAACCTTTACTAGGAGTTAAAAACTAGGAGTTAAAAGAGGCTGAAAGGTGGGGGTCTCTAAGAGTAACCTTTACTCTATTGAAAGGCGGGGGTCTCTCAGAGGAACCTTCACTCTACTGAAAGGTGGGGGTCTCTCAGAGGAACCTCCATTCTACTGAAAGGTGGGGGTCTCTCAGAGGAACCTCCATTCTACTGAAAGGTGGGGGTCTCTCAGAGGAACCTTCACTCTATTGAAAGGTGGGGGTCTCTCTGAAGAACCTCCACTCTACTGAAAGGTGGAGGTCTCTCTACTGAAAGGTTGGGGTCTCTCTACTGAAAGGTGGAGGTCTCTCTACTGAAAGGTGGGGATCTCTCAGAGGAACCTCCACCATGAAGCCCCCCCCCCCACCCCCCCCCCCCTTGGTTTTATTCATTAGCCCCCGCTGTGCTCCGGGTCAACGTGCAGCATTTAAATCCATTTAATTTACTCCACACAGGGGGGAGGACCTTTCTGGATTGTTGGTTTCTGTAATTGTCAAGCAGCCCCCTCCCCCTCCTTCCCCTCCTCCTCCTCACCTCCACCTTACTCCTCCTCCCCCTCCTCCTCCTCCTCCTCCTCCTGAAAACAGAGAATCATGGGAATTTAATTACGATGGTACTCTGGCTCGTGACCCTGCGAGGGCTCCACTGGCATTTGATGGGAGACGCACCTGGTTCCACTCTGACTGGGTTTCTGCTCAATTATAGACCTTAAAGAGTCTTAAACTAGGTCTTAAATAGTCTTAAATAGTCTTAAATATGTACGTTCATTCACCGCTTCCTCCGTCACCCGTGGGTTTTTGGGAGAAATGCGTTTTGGGATTCAGTTACATCAGAATTCAGTTGTTGGTTAAAACCGAAACCAAACAATCAATTAGAAACGACTCTGAGACGATGATGGATGAGTCTCTGACCGTCAGTGATACGATGTTTAACCCTCCTGTTGGAAAGGAAGGAAAGGAAAGGAAGGAAGAGAGGAAGAAGAAGGAAGGAGGGAGGGAGGATGGAAGGGAGGATGGAGGGAGGGAGAAGGAAGGAAGGAAAAGAGGGAGGAAGAAGGAAGGATGGAAGGGAGGGAGGGAGGAAGAAGGAATGATGGAAGGGAGGGAAGAAGGGAGGAAGGAGGGAGGGAGGGAGGAAGGAAAAGAGGGAAGGAGGAAGGATGGAAGGGAGGGAGGAAGAAGGAAGGACGGAAGGGAGGGAAGAAGGAAAGATGGAAGAAAGGGAGGGAGAAGGAAGGAAGGGAGGTAAGAAGAAAGGAAGGGAGGGAGGAAGAAGGATGGAAGGAAAGGAGGGAAGAAGGGAGGAAGGAAGGGAAGAAGGAAGGATGGAACGAAAGGCAGGAAGAAGGGAGGAGGAAGGAAGGGAGGGAGGGAAGAAGGGAAGAAAAAGGGAGGGAGGGAGGGAGGAAGAAGGAAGGAAGGAAGGAAAGGAGGGAGGAAGGTCGTCTCCAGTCTCATCAGTAAATATTTCTCACAGTTGTCGAGGACGATATAAAGTCTGCGTCCATCCTCCAATTTAAACCCAAACTCTTCTTTAACCTCGAGCCGTAAACGTCGTTTTAATGAACATCAACTCATCAAACTCATCAGCTGCCCGAAGCTCCTCCGTTACCCGCGGTAACCGAGGAAAGCGGAATCATCCTCCCAAAAGGAAAGTTTGGCTGAGCTGAGGAGTTTTGGAAGTGGAGTTTCTCACAGAGCTCTGGCCTCAGGCTCTCTTCTCTTCTTCTTCTTCTTCTCTTCCTTCCATCCTCACCTTCCCTCCCTCCCCCCCTCTCTCCCCTCCTCTCCTCTCCTCCTCTCCTCGGACGAGCTCATTGATTATCCCGATCCAAGCCGGAGGGGAACTTCAGCTCCGGTGCTCTGACACGCTCCCAATTAGCCCAAATGACTGGAGTTGAGGAAGAGCAAATGGTCGTTCTCCTGGCGGGCCGGCCGTGATTAAACCTCTCATCGTCTGCTCGCTGGCTTCACTGCCGCCAGACGTCATGGAAACGGCTGCTTCCCCAAACCGAGGAAGAAGAAGAGGAAGGAGGAAGGAGGAAGAGGAGGAAGAGTGTTATGAATGATTATCAAGTTTTATTTATATTTACCAGCCTCTTATTTTGAAGGGTCACCAGCAGAATGTGAGGAATCTGTCGTGCTGGAGGCCGATCTTTAATTAAGTGATTACCTCCTCTTCCTCCTCCTCTTCCTCTTCCTCCTCCTCCTCCTCCTAATTGTAAACAGGAGCTGGTAGTTGGTTGGTTGGTTGTTGGTTGGTGGTGATAGCGACTCCCAGCCGTGCCCCCCGCTTCACCTCCACCTCCCATCCTCCTCCTCTGTGGTCTGTAACGGTTTCCAAATGTGTCCCAGAACTCCCTCACACTACTTTAAAGGTCTTTTAAAGGGACAGTTCACTCAAACTCAAGAGTTTTATCACCTGTAGAAGTGCTCTTATGAAGGCCACGACTGGATTTAACAGCCTGAAATATTCTGATATCGATATATTAACTGATAATATTATATAATGTAATAATAATATAATACACTAATAATTAAATACAGTAACAAATAAGGGCTGGCAAGATGAGCAATTCATAAACATGTTAAAATATAGTTTTAAAAGCAGCATCAGGTTTAAGTTAGTTTTTTGTCATTTAGAATAGAAAGTAGAAAGAAGGTGCTTATAAAAGAATAAAATAAATGAGGAATTAATACTAAAACTAAAGTATTAAATTAACTAAGACTCATAATACACTCACTGCCATGTATATTGCATAATTCCCTTTAATATTACACTCAAAACTGTTGTTGAAGTTTTTACATTTGCACCATTTTTTTACACAAAAGTGAGACTGAATGCTGCTGAAAATGTCAAATGGTGTAACCACAAAAGAATGATAAATATTAAATATTAACATTTGATCACCTACAGTGTATTTAAGTGGACATATACTAATAATAGTGTTGCATTGTTAAAAGTGGATTATATTTATTCCACATTATAGTTCATATTTATTTTCCTGTGTATATATAAAATGATAAAATAGCAGTTACACCAGTTGGACACTGGGTTGCATCACATCATTGACCCGAATACTGTGAAACTGTTAAAAAGGAGGTTGTTATATTTGGATAGAAAGAAGTTTAAATCCATTAATTATAAGTTCACAGTCTCATAAGTCCAATAATGACACATCAGCTGAAGCTCAGGACCAAAAGATCAGATTTCTTTGCTCCAGTTCAACAACTCAAAGCTCCAGATTTCAGCCTGTTCAGGACCTTGAATCTGCTCCTCAGACAAACACGCTTCCTAATTGAGTCCTGATTGTCCCGTTTAACCTCTGAGGGGGAACAGATCCACATGTGTCCCCCTGTAGCAGCCCCTGATTGTAATGACTGACCTCTTCACTGACTGGGGGAGGGGGGGGGGGGGGGGGGCAGGACGGTCCGGGGGCCTCCAGGCCTGCAGGGGGGGGGGACACAGGGCCCCATAATTTGGGTGACATCCTGGCTTCAGGGGGGACGGGGTCACTAAGGGCCTGGAGAGAAGAGCAGGTGTCCTCCGATCAGAGAGGAAGACTTATCAATGCTCCTCAGTATACTTTTATTTTTTAACAGGAAGTAAGGTTTCTGATCAGAGCGTGAGCCAAACGGTTGGAGGTTAAAGTGTAATTCTGTGTTCTGACTCTGTTCTCTCTGTTCTCTGTTCTCTGTGTTCTCTGTTCTCTGTGTTCTGACTCTGTTCTCTGTGTTCTGACTCTGTTCTCTGTGTTCTGACTCTGTTCTCTCTGTTCTGACTCTGTTCTCTCTGTTCTGACTCTGTTCTCTCTGTTCTCTGTGTTCTGTGTTCTGACTCTGTTCTCTGTGTTCTGACTCTGTTCTCTGTGTTCTGACTCTGTTCTCTCTGTTCTCTGTGTTCTGTGTTCTGACTCTGTTCTCTGTGTTCTGACTCTGTTCTCTGTGTTCTGACTCTGTTCTCTCTGTTCTCTGTGTTCTGTGTTCTGACTCTGTTCTCTGTGTTCTGACTCTGTTCTCTGTGTTCTGTGTTCTGACTCTGTTCTCTCTGTTCTGACTCTGTTCTCTGTGTTCTGTGTTCTGACTCTGATCTCTGTTCTCTGTTCTCTCTGTTCTGACTCTGTTCTCTGTGTTCCGTGTTCTGACTCTGTTCTCTGTTCTCTGTGTTCTGACTCTGTTCTCTCTCTGTTCTCTGTGTTCTGACTCTGTTCTCTCTCTGTTCTCTGTGTTCTGACTCTGATCTCTGTTCTCTGTGTTCTGTGTTCTGACTCTGTTCTCTGTTCTCTGTGTTCTGACTCTGTTCTCTGTTCTCTGTGTTCTGACTCTGTTCTCTGTGTTCTGTGTTCTGACTCTGATCTCTGTGTTCTGACTCTGTTCTCTCTCTGTTCTCTGTGTTCTGCGTTTTGTTTCCTCTGACAGAACAAGAGGAGAACTTTGAGTTCACCATCGGTGTCTCTGACGGGTCAGACGTGGCACTTTGAGGCGACGTCGTACGAGGAGAGAGACGCCTGGGTTCAAGTCATCGAGAGTCAGATCCTGGCCAGTCTGCAGTCCTGTGAGAGCAGCAAGAACAAGGTCAGACTGGGTTCACTGGGTTTACTGGGTTTACTGGTTTTACTGGTTTTACATCAACCTGAGTCTAAGCTGGGAGGGTTTTACTGGGTTTACTGGTTTTACATCAACTTGAGTCTGATATGAGACAGTCAGCTAGGAGGGGTTTACTGGGTTTACTGGTTTTCTGGGTTTACTGGTTTACTGGTTTACTGGTTTTACTGGTTTACTGGGTTTACTGGTTTACTGGTTTTACTGGTTTACTGGGTTTACTGGTTTTACTGTTTCTGGTTTTACTGGTTTTACATCAACCTGAGTCTGATATGAGACAATCAGCTGGGGAGGGGTTTACTGGGTTTACTGGTTTTCTGGTTTTACTGGTTTTTACTGGTTTACTGGTTTTACTGTTTTACTGGTTTTACTGGTTTACTGGGTTTAAGATGAAGCTGATGGTCACAGAGGAGCTGCTGTAGTGATACTGATATTAACCAATCACACACACACTGTTACCTACACACACACACACACTCTTACCTGAACACACACACACTGTTACCTACACTCACACACACATTGTTACCTACACACACACACTGTTACCTACACTCACACACACATTGTTACCTACACACACACACTGTTACCTACACACACACACACACACACACTCTTACCTGCACACACACTGTTACCTACACACACACACACACACACACACACACACACACACTCTTACCTACACACACACACTCTCTCACAGTAACATAATTACAGAATAGTAATTACTGAATCTCTTCGCTGCCATTTTCATTTTCTCCTCATGCAGCAGGCGGCTCTCAGTCCAGACCTGCTGTGTTTACGCCTCAGGCTTCACACTTTTATTGCCCCCCCCCCCTCCCCATCACCCCCCCCTTCCATATATACCACCCAACCACCCCCCACCCCCCCCTCCATTTATTTGCTGTTATTCTTTCACTCAGTCTGACCTCACCTGAGTGATGTGGCTGTTTCTGTTTGTGTTTTGGAGGAAATGATTCAAGGATTTCAAAATAAAATCAGAGTTTAAACAAACAGGAAGTCCAGATTAGAGAAAGATTATGAGTGTAAATGTTTGTTTTACTTGTTGTAATTAAATCTGAGCATCAATTTAATCTGTTAACTGCTCATTTATCTCTTATTATATACTGATTATCTGTCTGTGTTAAATCAGTTTAAACTGAATTTTGGGGGTTTTTGGGTAATTTATCCGCTTCTGATCTATTCATCATTTCTATCTATAACATGTGCTTTAACCCTCCCTGTTGTCCTCGAGTCAAGGAAAGAAGGAAAGGAGAAAGGAAGGGAGGGAGAAGAAGGAAAAGAACAGGAGGGAGGGAGGGAGGAAGGAGGGAATGAAGGAAGGAAGGGAAGAAGGAAGGAAGGACGGAGGAAAGAAGGAAGGAAGGTAGAAGGGAGAAAGGAAAAGAGGAAGGAAAGGAGAGAAGGAAATAAGAAAGGGGGATGGAGGAAGGAAAGAAGGGAAGGAAGGGGGAAAGAAGAAAGGGGGATGGAGGGAGGAAAGAAGGAAGGAAGGGTGAAAGGAAAAGAGGAAGGAAGGAAAGAAGGAATGGAGGAGGGTAGGGGGAGGAAAGAAAGAGAGAAGGAAGGAAGGAGGGAGGAAGGACAGAAGGAAAGAAGGAGGGGGGGAAGAAGGACAGAAGGAAGGAAGAAAGGGGGATGGAGGAAGGTAAAAAGGAAGGGAGGAAAGAGAGAAACAGGAAAAGGGGAGGAAAGGAAGGAAGGAAATAAGGAACAGTCCAAAACAGACAGGGTCAATTTGACCCGTGAGGACGACAGGAAGGTTAAAGAATGATATATGAGAAAGTAAAGCAGTAAAAAAAGAGAATATTTGACTTGTTTTGCTTAAAAAATGCCATAAAACAATTATTCAGTTATTAAAATAGTTCCTTATTAATTATCTGTTAACGGACCTCATCGTTGCTGCTTCTGGTTTAAGTTTTTTTTTCTTTTTTTTTCTTCCAGTCTCGCCTGCCGAGCCAGACGGAGGCGATGGCTCTGCAGTCCATCAGAAGTATCCGCGGCAACGGTCGCTGTGCCGACTGTGAGACGCAGAGTGAGTGTTTAACATGACCTTTGACCTTTTTTAATGTGATGAAGATTAAAAGCAGGAGGATGAGGAGGTTCAGCTCTGTGTTTTCTTTAAAGTCAAACTGAAAGTAAAAGTCAGGAAGTGTCCTTTGAGCTATGAGCTTTTTTTTAAGGTGGGCTGATCAGCTGTTACCGGAGCTTTTAACCACATGTGGTGGTCTTCCTGAGAGGATTTCTGCTTATTGGTCATTTTAGTTTTGATCCAAGCTCATATTTTCTGCCTTTTTGAGCCTTTATTAATTATTATATTAACTGAAGGATTCATTATATTCACTGACACTGATGATTTATGTCTTTATAAGCAGAAAACGTCCTGTTAGATAACTTAAAAACATGATTAAATGGAGTTAAAACGTTCTATTAGACGAGTCAGCTTAAAAAAAAATCAACATTTAAACAGAATTTCGTACTTATTTTATCCTTTAGACCAGGGGAGTCAAACTCATCTTCATTCAAGGGCCACATACAGACCAATTTGATCTCATGTGGGCCGGATCATTAAAAAGATGGAAGGAAGGAAGGAAGGATGGATGGAAGAAAAAAAAAAGGAACGAACAAATGAAAAGGAGACAGGAAAGAAAGATGGAAGGAAGGAAGGAGGGAGGGAGGGAGGGAAGAAAGATATGATGGGCGGACAGAATGATGGATGGAAGAAAGGGAGGAAGGACAGAAGAAAGGAAGTAAGGAAAGATGGAAGGAAGGATAAAAGCAACGAAAGGAAGACAGGAAGGAAAGAGAGGGAGGAAGGAAATAAGGAAGGAAGGAAGGAATGAAGGAGGGAAGCAAGGAAGGAAGGAAGGATGAAAGGAAGGAAGGAATGAAGGAGGGAAGGAAGGAAGGAAGGAAGGCGGGATGAAAAGAGGGAAGGAAGGAAGGTGGGCCGGAATGGACCTCTTGGCGGGCCGGTTCTGGCCCACGGGCCGCATGTTTGACATCCCTGCTGTAGAAGAGAGATGAAGCTGAAATCTTCCTTATAATAAAGAATACCTGGCATCAAATCATCTTCTCTAACTCAGACTTCACATATAAAATCAGATTTGTCCTTTAACGTGTCCGCCTGCCTACCTGCCCGTCTGTCCTCCTCAGATCCAGACTGGGCGAGTCTGAACCTGGGCGCTCTGATCTGCATCGAGTGTTCGGGCATCCACAGGAACCTGGGAACCCACCTGTCCAGAGTCCGCTCCCTGGACCTGGACGAATGGCCTCTGGAGCTCATCAAGGTGATGTCGGCCATCGGCAACGAGCTGGCCAACAGCGTGTGGGAGGCCAACGCTCAGGGACACATGAAGCCCGGACCCGACGCCAGCAGGTAGGAACCAGTCTGATCTAGACTAGCTGAGGAACTGAGAGGAGCATTTAGCTTCTTATAGAACCAGATATTTACCTCAGAGAGATGCTACAGAGCTAAAAGAGACTCAATGTTGGTCTTAAACAGGCCGGGGAGTTCTGGTCCTCTGAAATGAGTCCAACCAGGAAGTAACTTAGAGCTGCATTCTATCAAAAGGCCACCAGGGGGCGACCGTCTCTATACAAGTCAATGGAGAATTCACCAACTTCTCACTTGATTTCTAACCTCAGTAAACGTTTTCAAAATGTGTTTATGGTCTCAATCGCTAGTTTAAAGCCTTCTTCAATGCAGTATGATGTTCATTTGGGACATTTTGGCCTCCCTGATTTTATATGTGACGATAAAGCAGGGTATGCATTAGGCGTGGCTACGTCCTGATTGACAGGTTGAGTGACCAATGTCCTCGAGATCCAGCCCTCGCAACCATAGCAACCTCCCTAGACCCCGCCTATAGCCAAATATTTGCATGTTAAAACTCTAAAATGTGATGATTTGTGGTTTTTCTTTGTCTTGCTTTGGTATGAATTGAATCTTTTAGGGTTTGGGACACTTGGTTGGACAAAATAAGACACTTGAAGATGTTTTCTGTCTCTTTATTCTGATGTTTTATCGACTGATGATGAATCGATCAATCAATCGTGAAAGGTGAAATATATATATATGATGCACTTCCTGTTGGAGGCAGATAGGGGGCAGTGTGACACATAGCAGGCTGTGTGTGTGTGTTTCTCTGTGTGTGTGTGTGTGTGTGTGTGTGTGTGTGTCTATGTATGTGTGTGTGTGTTTCTCTGTGGGTGTGTGTCTGTGTGTGTGTGTGTGTGTGCATGCGTGTGTTTCTCTGTGTGTGTGTGTGTGTGTGTGTGTGTGTGTGTGTGTGTGTTGCCTTGTACTCTACAGGGGATAGTAACAAATCGTTGAACTTTAGCGTGACGTCGGTGTTGATCTGTCTCTGTGTGTGTGTGTGTGTGTGTGTGTGTGTGTGTGTGTGTGTGTGTGTGTGTGTGTGTGTGTGTGTGTGTAATTATCGGCCCGCTGCAGCTCTTAGAAAGCCAGCAGCCATCATAACAAATTAGAGCTGACTGCCATCCGCATAGAGATCGACTTCCCCGTCCTCCCACTCTGCCCCCCCCTCGCCCCCCCTCCCTCCCCCAACGCTCATTAGTCAACAGAAGCACCTTATAATTACTCCCCACATGACCCCCCTATCACACACACACACACACACACACACACACACACACACACACACACACACACACAGTCTCTAATACATGAACACACACAAACATTTGAACTCTGCATGAATCCAAACAAACAAGGTTCAAATATCAGACCCCGTCTCTTCTTCCTTCTTCCTTCTTTCCTTCCTTCCTTCATTCCTTCCTTCCTTCCTTCCTTCCTTCCTTCCTTCCTCCCTCCCTCCCTCCCTCCCTTCCTTCCTCTTTCTTTAATTTTTCCTTCCTTCTTCCCCTCCTTCCCTCTTTCTTTGGCTCCCTCCTTCTTCCATACTTCTTTCCTCACTTCCTTCAATCCATCCTTCCTTTCCCTCCTCTTTTCCTTCCTCCCTCCCTTTTTACTCCTTCCCTTCCTTCCTTCCTTCCTTCCTTCCTTGCTTCCTTCTCTACTTACTTCCTTCCTCTTTTCCTCCCTCCCTCCCTCCTTACTCCTTTCCTTCCATCCATCCTTCCTTGCATCCTTCCTTCCTTCCTTTCCGTCCTCTTTTCTTTCCTCCCTCCCTTCTTACTCCTTACTTCCTTACTTCCATACTTCCTCACTTCCTTCCTTCCTTCCTCTTCCTCCCTCGCTCCCTCCTTACTCCTTTCATTCCTTCCTTCCTTGACCTGAGGACAACAGGAGGGTTAAAGTACTTAAAGGTATAAATGATTCAAAATGAGTTGAGATAATTTAGGTATGTCCATTAACTCATGTTTTAAGTGATGTGTAGACAGATGATGATAGATTACACACCAGAGCTGCAACTATCAATTCATCAATAAATTAATTAATTCATCGTTAAACAATAAAAAAAAATGTCAATCACATCTTGTAGAGAGCAGCGAGACGTCTTCAAATATTAAATTAACTCTCATTTATATAAGCAGCAAAGTCTCATGTTTAACCCTTTATAGGACACTCATTGGAAGGAAGGATGAAAGGAAGGAAGGAAGGATAAAAGGAAGGAAGGAAGGATGGAAGGTGGGGGAAGGAAAGAAAGAGAGAAGGAGGGAGGGAGGAAGGGAAGAAAGAAGGAAGGAAAGGAAGAAGAAAGGGGGATGGAGGAAGGAAAGAAGGAGGGAGGGAGGAAGAACAGATGGAAGGAAGGAAGGACAGAGGAAGGAAAGAAGGAAGGGAGGAGAGAAGGAGGGAGAGAAGGAGGGAGGGAGGAAGGACAGACGGAAGGAAGGAAGGACGGAGGAAATAAGGAACGAGGGAGGGAGAAAGGAAAAGAGGAAGGGAAGAAAGAAAGAAGAAGGAAGGAAGGATATTTTGGGATATTTACAGAAGTTACCAAATATAATTATTTACCCAATAAAGGGTTAAGAACCTGGAATCATCTCTCTCTCACACACACACACACACACACACACACACACACACACACACACACACACACACACACACACACTCAGCATCGATGTGCCATTAGCCGTCCTCCGTCAGAGCTCTAATGCTTTCATTGTTGCTCATGTTCTTATTTATTTGTGAATGTGAAGCCTGTTTCCCTCCCGAGCAGATTAAAGGAGCAGGTCAATATTATCTCAATTAACCTGCGACGCTCGGCTGCAGCTCCATCCCTCCATCCATCCCTCCCTCCTCCTCCTCCTCCTCTTCCTCCTCCTCTTCTTCCTCCTCTTCCTGCTGTCGATAGTGTTTATCAGACCATTCCTTAAGTGACTCGCTGTTTGTCGTTTTCACCGCCATAAATCCCTCCTTTCTTTTCTTTTCCTTTCTTTCTTCTTCTTCTTTCTTTCTCTGTGTGTGTGTGTCTGCTTCCTCCATCATTTCTCTCTCTCTCTCCTCCTCCTCTTCTTCTTCTCTACCTTTTATTCAGCTCGTTGTTCACTTAACCCTCCTGTTGTCCTCGAGTCAAGGAAGGAAGGCAGCAAGAAGGAAGGAAAAGAGGGGAGGGAGGAAGGATGTAAGGAAGGAAGAAAGGAGGGAAGGGAAGGAGGAAGGTAGGGGGAAGGAAAGAAAAAGAGAAGGAGGGAGGGAGGAAAGGAAGGGAGGAAGGTAAGCAGGAGGAAGGAGGGAAAAAAAGGACCGAAGGAAGGAAAGAAGGACAGAAGGAAGGGAGGAAAGGAGGAAGGTACGGGGAGGAAAGAAAAAGAGAAGGAGTGAGGGAGAAAAGGAAGGGAGGAAGGTAGGCAGGAGGAAGTAGGGAGGGAGGGAGGAAAAAAGGACAGAAGGAAGTGAGGAGGGAAGGAAGGAAGGAGGAAGGAAGGAAGGAAGGAGGGAAAGAAAGAAGGACAGAAGGAAGGGAGGAAAGGAGGAAGGTACGGGGAGGAAAGAAAAAGAGAAGGAGTGAGGGAGAAAAGGAAGGGAGGAAGGTAGACAGGAGGAAAGAGGGAGGGAGGAAAAAAGGAAGGAAGGAAGGAGGGAAAGAAAGAAGGACAGTAGGAAGGGAGGAAAGGAAGGAAGGAAGGAACAGTCAAAACAGACGGGGTCTGGAGGACGACACGAAGGTTAACTAAAAGGCAGATTTACTTTCTTTCTACTCTTTCTTTGCCTCCAACCTTTTTCTCCACCTTCATCTGCGTACATTTGTAAGTTTGAACATTTTAAAGGTGGAGAAGTTGGTGATAGCAAAATGAAAAGATGCAATAAAAGCTGCGTTTCTGTTTCTTTTTGCAAACCTACTGAAAGAATAAATGTGATCAGTAGATGAAAGACGAGCTGATTCACATGAGAAATAAAAGTGATGTAACTCTAATTAAACTAATAAAATAGATGAAAAATTAAATATAAAGCTTAAAGATTTACTGTCTCTCTTTTTCATCTCTCTCTTACTTTACCTCCCTCCTTCTCTTCTCCACCTTTTATCCAGCTACACTTTTAATTCAAACAAAAGCAGAATTATTATTTCCAACCTCTCAATCAAACTTCACCTTTAAATATTATTTTTATCCATTTCTGTTGCTGATTTCTATCAATATTAATGCACATGAGAAATAAAAACACTTCCATCCATCCCTCCCTCCATCGTCCATCCCTCCCTCCATCCGTCCATCCATCTATCTATCCGTCCATCCATCTATCCATCCATCTATCCCTCTATCCATCCATCCATCCATCCATCATCCGTCTCTCCTCCTCTCTCCCGCTCAGCAGAGGAAGGCGTGGAGCTTTGATGACAGCTTTATGGAGAGGCAGACTCGCTCTATGAAATGATGAAATGATGAAATGATGAAATGAGATGTAGAAGAAGAAGAAGAAGTGTCACCGAGGTTACATTCACTCCCAACGCTCACTAATAAAATAAAATATCAACCTCAGAAACTACAGGAAATGCTTTAAAATACACGACAAACAAAAATCATCACCAGTAACTGAGACTGTTTAAATTCTCTGAGAAATGGAAGAACCTTTTCTCTGATTCTGTCCCCAAAAACCAAATTCATACTCTAAATATATATTTTTGTTTGTTAAACTGCCTAAAAATGCCCTGGTGGTAGAGGTGGAGGTGGAGGTAGAGAGGTGGAGGTGGAGGTAGAGGACGTGGAGGTAGATAGGTGGGGGTAGAGGTAGAGGTGTGGAGGTAGAGGTGGAGGTAGAGGTGAAGGTGGAGGTAAAGATAGAAGTGGAGGTGGAGTTAGAGGTAGAGTAGAAGTACAGGTAGAGGTAGAAGTGGAGGTGGAGGTAGAGGTAGAAGTGGAGGTGGAGGTGTATTTGGAGGTAGAGGTAGGTAGAGGTGGAGGTGTACCTGGCGGTGGAGGTAAAGGTGGAAGTAGAGGTGGGGGTAGTGGTAGAGTTAGAGGTAAAGGTAGAGAGGTAGAGGTGGAGGTAGAGGTGGTGGAGGTTGAGGTAGAGTTAGAGGTAAAGGTAGAGAGGTGGAGGTAAGGTAGAGGTGGAGAGGTGGAGGTAGAGTTAGAGGTAAAGGTAGAGAGGTGGAGGTAAAGGTAGAGGTGGAGAGGTGGAGGTAGAGTTAGAGGTAAAGGTAGAGAGGTAGAGGTGGAGAGGTAGAGGTAGAGTTAGAGGTAAAGGTAGAGAGGTAGAGGTGGAGGTGGAGAGGTGGAGGTAGAGGTAGAAGTAGAGGTGGAGGAGTGGGAAAAGGCCGGCTGAGGCTTTGTCCAGGCAGCAGGAGGAATGGGAGGGGGAGGCAGAGAGAGAGAGAGGTGGAGGGAGGTGGAGGGAGGGAGGCTGATGGATGTAAAAATGCCCTCCCCTCGTGGTCTCTCAAGTGAGTAATAGAGGCCGAAATTTCATTTTGCAAGTGGCTGATTTAATGATCCAAAGGGTAATTAATGGCCTGATTATCTTAATGTTAAATATGGCCAGCAGCAATTACACTGACCTCCTGTCTGTCAAGGTCTGGCCCCCCACTCTCGCCTCCCAATTAGGTCCTGTTTGGAGGTTGGAGAGAGAGAGAGAGAGAGAGGGAGAGGGAGAAGGAGAGAGGGAGAGGGAGAAGGAGAGAGAGAGAGAGAGAGAGAACTGGCAGGAGAAAAAGAGAAAAGAGGAGTTGGCTGTTTGGAGGGAAGGAAAACAGGAGAGGAAGTTTGTAAAGAAAATGAGCAGAGAAAGGAGTTTAGATGAGAGGAGAAGAAAGGAAGGAGAGAAGGATGGATGGAAGGAGGGAGGTGCATTAGTATGGCTGTCAGTATTAAACACCTCCATTCCTCCTCCCCTCCTCCTCCCTCTCCTCCCCTCCCCCGATGACTTCCCGCTGGGACCAGGAGGGAGGAATTATGTTGGGGAGAGATCGCACCTCGTCTCCGTGGCGACGCCCCCGTCCAATGAGATATGTGACAGGGCCGAGCCGCCATCTCCAACTGTTGTCATCATCTCTTTATCTTCCTCCTCTCCCACCCCCCGTTCGTCCCGCTCCTCCCGCTCCTCTCCGTCTGCCCTCAGCGACGGCCGGTCCAGGTCTCATTAACATCACATCCTCTCAGATTGTGTGAGCGCTCGTGTGTTTTTTCGGAGCGCCGTGCCACGCCCGCTCAGCAGCACAATGCTTCATCGTGAGGAGAGATACTTGTTGACACGCGTCCCTCGCAGTGCTGCGGTTAGCGGGGACAGCGGAGCGGGGGACCGATGAACACCAACAGTGCCGGCTCTGCAGCGCCGCAGGGAGCCGCTAACAAGTATTTTCTGTCTCTCTGGTGCAAAACCACAAAAAGACTCAGCCGTCCTCTAAACGTTCCCATTAACCTCTGGCTGCCTGCGGTCGGCCGTCATCACCTCGGCTGGCGAGCTAGTCGGTGTCGGCGCCCCAGCTGATGCCAGCGCTGAAGGGGCTGCTAAGTTTGGGCCGGCTGCCCATCGCGGAGCCTCCGTCGCTGGTTCTTCTTCTTCATTGTTTAATTATGTGTCGAGTGGAGCGTCGTCACCAGCAGCCCGCCGCGTGTTAGCAGGCCTGAGCAGACAGGAAGTGACAGCGATGCTAATCCAGCCTCCTGGGTTCTTCCTGGTTGGCGGCCCGTGTGCCTCCTGTGTCCTCACCCTCCCCCCAACCCCCCCCCCCCCCCCCCCCCCCTACCCTCCCGCTCCTCCCTCACCCTCATGCCAAGCTCTGACCTTTGACAGTCTGTTGTAGAGGGTCAGCTGTTTCATCCTCTGCTGGGAGACTGGAACTAAACCAGTGCTCCCAGTCAGACAGTACTGGGAGGAAACTTTGAGTCAGTGATCATCGTCTACTGACAGAGACAATGAAAACTAGACTTCGGACCTTTAAGATGAAGAAGATCTCAGTGTTCATGAATCATAAAACAGAGATGCTGTCAGTCTGAATAAGCAACAGAAGAAGAAGAAGAAGTCAGATGTTCAGGTTGTTGATGTTGAAATAAAATCAGAGAAGAGAGAGAACAGAGGTGGAGGTGAAGCCTTCATGTCGGGGTCAGCATGCAGCGAGAACAATAGGAGGAGGAGGAGGAGGAGGAGGAGGAAGGAGGAGGAGGAGGAGGCCACACCTTAATTAGACAGCAGAGAAATGATCAGTAGCGACGGCGGCTAAAAGATGAGCGTTCACACACACCGTCGCCGCCGCCGCATCGCCACCTACGCTGCACTTAACAGCGAGCGCCACATGACGAATGCTCGGCCAGTAATAATTCAGCAGCAGGTCTGTGAGCAGCAGAGAGGTGGGGGGGGCGGGGGGGGGGGTGGGGGGGGGTGAGGGGGGGGGGGGGCAGAGGAACGCTCCTTTATGGGAACAGATTAGTCTTGTTCCCCCCCTAAGAAAAGGCCAGCGCTAACAGATTTAAAATTAGACCAGGGGCTTTTAATCTGGGGCCGGGGGTGCAGGTGCGGGTGCAGCCGGACCCCCCTCCTACACCACACCCCCCCCCCACCTCACCCCAAACCTCGACACGGCAGCAGGATTGGGCTCAGGGGAGCAGATGGGGAGACCAACGTCACATCACAGGATAATTGCCCCCCAGGGTCAGAAGAGGCAGTGGTGGTGGTGGGGTGGGGGGGGGGGGGGTGAGAGGGGTGAAGCTTGTACCCCCATAAAAACCAGAGCTCATATCAGTCACACACACACACACACACACACACACACACACACACACACCTCCAGAGTCTGCCATCATAACACAGACCGGGCTGGTGTGATTGGAGATGGACACGTGCCACATCAGAGGGGAGGGGGGGTTATGAGAGGGGCTTGAGGGGGGGGGGGGGGGGGCATCTTAGGATCAGATAGTGATACAGGAGTGTTTCTATTCTCTATCTGGACGTCATATTAAACATCATCTCTGTTTAAAAACGCCTCAAAATCACAAATATTTCATCTATAATTCAGATTTCACTTCTTTCACTGCGTCCTTGCTTCAGATATTTAAACTCCAAATGAGAACTAATCACTAAAACCCAAATAAATAAGTCTTATTAAACAACCACATGCTTATTATCATCCTATTGTCTCTACTGATAGATTATTTATTAGTCTATAAAATGTGAGGAAAGCAGAATTTGAGCTTTAAACTGACCTTTAACTGTCTAATAGTCACATTGGAGAAAGCGAAAGTAAAAATGCTTAACCCTCGTCCTCCCGGGTCAATTGACCCCGTCTAATTCTTCTTTCCTCCCTTCCTTCCTTCCATCTGTACTTCCTCCATCCCCCTTTCTTCCCTCCTTCCTCCCTACTTTCCTTCCTTCTTTCCTTTCCTCCCTTCTTTCTTTCCTCCCTCTTTTCCTTCCTTCCCTCTTTCCTTCCTCATTCCTTCCTCCCTTCCTTCTTTCCTCCCTCCCTCCTTCTCTCTTTCTTTCCTCTGTCCTTCTATCCTGCCTTCCTTCCTTCTTTCCTTTCCTCCCTTCTTCCTTCCCTCCTCCCTCCTTTCCTGCCTTCTTCCTTCTTTCCTTTCCTCCCTTCCTTCTGTCCTTCCCTCCCTTCCTTCCTTCCTTGACTGGAGGACAACAGAGGGTTAATATAGTAAATAATTCTAAAGGATTGATTATGAAATGAGTTTGTCTTTAATCTTCTGTCCATTCTGTTGTTCTGGATTTAGACAAAACTATAAAAATAAAAAAAAACCTTCCTCATCATCATCATCATCATTATCATCATCATCGTGAAGCTCATAGTCGAAGATCTTTGCATCAACATGAGAAAGAAGCAAAGAAGAAGATTTTAATATTTAGTTTATATAGTGTCCAAATAATCTGTCAAAGTTTAGACATGATTTAATAATGTTTGTGTTTATAGCAGTGAATCAGATCTGTCTCTGTGTGTGTGTGTGTGTGTGTGTGTGTGTCTCTGTCTGTGTGAGTGTGTGTGTGTGTGTGTGTGTAGCTCATGTGCGGTTGCTTAACTAGCTTCTCCCGCCCGCCATCATCTCTCTGCCATTATCTGCAGCCCCCGCTGATCCGACCCCCACCTTCACCCCCCCCAACCCCCCCCCCCC
Source organism: Scomber colias (assembly GCA_021039105.1). Classification (NCBI taxonomy): domain Eukaryota; kingdom Metazoa; phylum Chordata; class Actinopteri; order Scombriformes; family Scombridae; genus Scomber; species Scomber colias. Next base: position 41,260 of record JAJDFG010001242.1, read on the forward strand.
CCCCCCCCCCACCTCATCCTCATCCTCGGCCTGCATTTTAAACACACACACACACACACACACACACACACACACACACACACACACACACAGTCGGGGCCGCTTGCAAACCATGTAAAATAATTGGCCCCTACATTCTAATTCATCTGTAAAAGGGAGGCCTTGATTAAATTAGTCCTAATAGACATTATTTTGTACATGACTGCCTCGCCGCGGCCCCGTAACCGCAGCCCCCCCCCCCCCACCCCCCCTCTCCCTCCTCCCTCCCACCCCCCACCCCCCCTCCTGAAACTCGTCTAACAAGCCCTCCAATTTACTATTGACATTAAGCCGGCTGACACGAGCCAATCACCGGACCATTCATCGTGTGTCATCGCAGCGAGGTTATGTTAATGTGGACTAAAGCACAAACTAAATGCACATTCTTTATGCCTGAGTCATCAGATTAACCCCCCCACCCCCCACTCCCCACTCCACTCTCCCCCCCCACCCCCCACTCCCCACTCCACTCTCCCCCCCCCACCCCCTCCTCTTATCCACTCCCTTATTTTAATAATGAAGAAATAAATAACGCTCTTTACATGCGTGACTGTCCGGCCTCGCTCTGCTCCTGCCTCGCCGATAGCCAGCAGGGGGGGAGGAGGAGGGAGGAGGTTGGGGGGGGGGGTGCAGTAAGAGTTACCCACCCTCACCCCACCCCCCGCTCCCCCCCCCCCACCCTTTGGCTAATTGGCTCATAGGATAAAGAGAAGCAGAGAACAGCAGAGTCGTCCTCGTGTTTCCGTGGTAATGTGTTTGGATTGAATGGGTTCAACATGAGCGGACGGCCGGCTGTTAAAAAC
>JAJDFG010001243.1:10000-37500 GCA_021039105.1 Scomber colias
CAGAAAGTACTACTATTACTGCAGTACTACTACTACAGAAAGTACTACTACTATTACTGCAGTACTACTACTACTACTACAGAAAGTACTACTACTATTACTGCAGTACTACTACTACAGAAATTACTACTACTAATACAAAAGTACTACTACTATTACTGCAGTACTACTACTACTACTACTACTACTATTACTGCAGTACTACTACTACTATTACTACTACTACTACTACTATTACTACTACTACTACTACTATTACTGCAGTACTACTACTACTATTACTGCAGTACTACTACTACTATTACTGCAGTACTACTACTACTACATAAAGTACTACTACTACTACTACTACATAAAGTACTACTACTACTACTAATACAAAAGTACTACTACTACTACAGAAAGTACTACTACTACTATTACTGCAGTACTACTACTACTACTACATAAAGTACTACTCTTCTTCTCTGTAATGAGTATTTCTTAGTATTTCCTTCTCTGTCTCTGTGTGTTGAACCGTGCAGGAGGTAAAGACGGCATGGTTGGTTTCCCAGACTTCATCTACAAACACATCGTCCCTGCGTGTTTCCTGGCTCCTCTCAAACCGACCTTTGACCTCTCGGATGCTCAGACGGTCCTGGTGAGTCTCTCTCTCTCTCTCTCCGCTAGGCATGGGCCGGTATGAGATTCTGACGGTATGATAACCTGAGGTAAAAATATCACGGTTTCACGGTTTCACGGTTTTATGATTACGGCTATAAAATGTGATATTTTGAAATGTCTGTATTTAAAAACAAACAAAAAAAAAAATTTCCCCCATTGAACGGTCTTTTATTTTTAGTAAATATGTATTTAAAATAAATAATAATATCTAATAATCATTTCTAAATAATTAATAAAAAAAATAAGTGCAGTCCTTTAACTGAGGCTAAACCTGCAGCTCAAGTCACGACATAAAGGAATTATTTTTAGTGCAAATAAATGCAATCACTGAACCTGCGGCTCAAGATCAGAACATAAATAATTGAAAAAAGTAAAAACACTTCTAAGATAAATATAAATAAATAAATGCGATCATATTGGATGTATTGCCTCCTCAGGCTGCTACTGTCCGTTACCTTCTTCCTCCGAGCCGCAGCCGTCTGTCTTTTTACGGTAGCCGAAGTATACATACAGCCGACTTGGTCCTTTTAGACGGAGGGGAAAGTTCGGGGGGGAAGTTCAGGGGGCTCGCCTCCTTCAGCCGTCATACAGCCTGCAGAGCTACCTGCTTGTAACAGCAACCGGAGTACGGGAGGGGTTGTACTTCACACTGCAGCTGCACACGACCTGAGGAACCTCCACTCTCTCTCTGACCAGACGTCACATTAAAAACCCGCTCATACCCACAGACTGTATCATACCCACAGACTGTATCATACCACAGACTGTATCATACCCACAGACTGTATCATACCCACAGACTGTATCATACCCACAGACTGTATCATACCACAGACTGTATCATACCCACAGACTGTATCATACCACAGACTGTATCATACCCACAGACTGTATCATACCACAGACTGTATCATACCCACAGACTGTATCATACCCCAGACTGTATCATACCACAGACTGTATCATACCCCACAGACTGTATCATACCACAGACTGTATCATACCCACAGACTGTATCATACCCACAGACTGTATCATACCACAGACTGTATCATACCCGCAGACTGTATCATACCCACAGACTGTATCATACCACAGACTGTATCATACCCACTGTATCATACCCACTGTATCATACCCACAGACTCAACAGTTTGGAGACTTGCTCACGATCATATTGGCTGTACTGCCTCCTCGCGCTGCTACTGTCCGTTACCTTCTTCCTCCAAACCGCAGCCGTCTGTCTTTTTACGGTAGCCGAAGTATAAGTACAGCCGACTTGGTCCTTTTAGACGGGGGGAAAGTTCGGGGGGTTTGCCTCCTTCAGCCGTCATACAGCCTGCAGAGCTACCTGCTTGTATCAGCAACCGGAGTACGGGAGGGGTTGTACTTCACGCTGCAGCTGCACACGACCTGAGGGACCTCCACTCTCTCTCTGACCAGACGTCACATTAAAAACCCGCTCATACCCACAGACTGTATCATACCACAGACTGTATCATACCACAAACTGTATCATACCGCAGACTGTATCATACCCACAGACTGTATCACACCACAGACTGTATCATACCACAGACTGTATCATACCCACAGACTGTATCATACCACAGACTGTATCATACCACAGACTGTATCATACCCGCAGACTGTATCATACCACAGACTGTATCATACCCCCAGACTGTATCATACCTACAGACTGTATCATACCCACAGACTGTATCATACCCACAGACTGTATCATACCGCAGACTGTATCATACCCACAGACTGTATCATACCACAGACTGTATCATACCACAGACTGTATCATACCCACAGACTGTATCATACCACAGACTGTATCATACCCACAGACTGTATCATACCACAGACTGTATCATACCCACAGACTGTATCATACCCCAGACTGTATCATACCACAGACTGTATCATACCACAGACTGTATCATACCCCAGACTGTATCATACCACAGACTGTATCATACCACAGACTGTATCATACCCACAGACTCAACAGTTTGGAGACTTGCTCACGATCATATTGGCTGTATTGCCTCCTCACGCTGCTACTGTCCGTTACCTTCTTCCTCCAAACCGCAGCCGTCTGTCTTTTTATGGTAGCCGAAGTATAAATACAGCCGACTTGGTCCTTTTAGACGGGGGGAAAGTTCGGGGGGTTTGCCTCCTTCAGCCGTCATACAGCCTGCAGAGCTACCTGCTTGTATCAGCAACCGGAGTACGGGAGGGGTTGTACTTCACGCTGCAGCTGCACATAACCTGAGGAACCTCCACTCTCTCTCTGACCAGACGTCACATTAAAAACCCGCTCATACCCACAGACTGTATCATACCCACAGACTGTATCATACCACAGACTGTATCATACCCACAGACTGTATCATACCCACAGACTGTATCATACCACAGACTGTATCATACCCACAGACTGTATCATACCACAGACTGTATCATACCCACAGACTGTATCATACCACAGACTGTATCATACCCACAGACTGTATCATACCACACACAGACTGTATCATACCACAGACTGTATCATACCCCACAGACTGTATCATACCACAGACTGTATCATACCCACAGACTGTATCATACCCACAGACTGTATCATACCACAGACTGTATCATACCCGCAGACTGTATCATACCCACAGACTGTATCATACCACAGACTGTATCATACCCACTGTATCATACCCACTGTATCATACCCACAGACTCAACAGTTTGGAGACTTGCTCACGATCATATTGGCTGTACTGCCTCCTCGCGCTGCTACTGTCCGTTACCTTCTTCCTCCAAACCGCAGCCGTCTGTCTTTTTACGGTAGCCGAAGTATAAGTACAGCCGACTTGGTCCTTTTAGACGGGGGGAAAGTTCGGGGGGTTTGCCTCCTTCAGCCGTCATACAGCCTGCAGAGCTACCTGCTTGTATCAGCAACCGGAGTACGGGAGGGGTTGTACTTCACGCTGCAGCTGCACACGACCTGAGGGACCTCCACTCTCTCTCTGACCAGACGTCACATTAAAAACCCGCTCATACCCACAGACTGTATCATACCACAGACTGTATCATACCACAAACTGTATCATACCGCAGACTGTATCATACCCACAGACTGTATCACACCACAGACTGTATCATACCACAGACTGTATCATACCCACAGACTGTATCATACCACAGACTGTATCATACCACAGACTGTATCATACCCGCAGACTGTATCATACCACAGACTGTATCATACCCCCAGACTGTATCATACCTACAGACTGTATCATACCCACAGACTGTATCATACCCACAGACTGTATCATACCGCAGACTGTATCATACCCACAGACTGTATCATACCACAGACTGTATCATACCACAGACTGTATCATACCCACAGACTGTATCATACCACAGACTGTATCATACCCACAGACTGTATCATACCACAGACTGTATCATACCCACAGACTGTATCATACCCCAGACTGTATCATACCACAGACTGTATCATACCACAGACTGTATCATACCCCAGACTGTATCATACCACAGACTGTATCATACCACAGACTGTATCATACCCACAGACTCAACAGTTTGGAGACTTGCTCACGATCATATTGGCTGTATTGCCTCCTCACGCTGCTACTGTCCGTTACCTTCTTCCTCCAAACCGCAGCCGTCTGTCTTTTTATGGTAGCCGAAGTATAAATACAGCCGACTTGGTCCTTTTAGACGGGGGGAAAGTTCGGGGGGTTTGCCTCCTTCAGCCGTCATACAGCCTGCAGAGCTACCTGCTTGTATCAGCAACCGGAGTACGGGAGGGGTTGTACTTCACGCTGCAGCTGCACATAACCTGAGGAACCTCCACTCTCTCTCTGACCAGACGTCACATTAAAAACCCGCTCATACCCACAGACTGTATCATACCCACAGACTGTATCATACCACAGACTGTATCATACCACAGACTGTATCATATCGCAGGAACGGTGTGACGGAACATTTTAGTGGTTTTGAAACCGTGACTTTTTCATACCGTGGTTTAGCTTGGAACCGGTAACCGGCCCATGCCTACTCTCTGCAGTGTGTTTTCATCCAGTCCTGGGTTAGGGTTAGGGTTACTTCCTGTTTGACTTTGCTTTGTTCTGCAGACGCTGTCAGAGTGCGCCGTCACGCTGAAAATGATTCATCTCAAACGGGTAAAAATAAAACCAGCTCGTCTTCATCAGTAGTTTCTATCTTCTTTAAATCATGGTGACTTTTCTGAACTCTCCTCCTCTTCTCGTTTTAGGGGCCGGAGTTTATTCACTTCTTGCAGCAGGAGTATCTTCCATCGCTGCAGGTGTCGCCGGAAATCTCACAGGTTAGTTCAACAGGATTAAAAAAAGAGAAGATACAAACCAGCTGCATTATGGGAAATGTAGGATTAAAGAGTTTTCTAATGTGTTTAATGTGTTTGTAACAGGAACTGTGTCAAGTCATCCAGCAGCCAGACATCAAAGTCCTGAAAAACTACATCAAGGTTTGTTTGATTATTATTATCAATAATCAATGAGACGGATTGGTTCAGTTTGATCAGCTAATGACTCTTCTTCTCCTCCTCCTCCTCCTCTTCCCCATCCCCCTCCTCTTCCTCTTCTCCTCCTCCTCTCTACTTTTCCTCTTCTTCTTCCTCCTCAACCTCTTCTCCCACTCCTCTCCCTCCTCCTCCTCTCCTTCCTCCTCCCCCTCCTCTTCCTCCTCCTCTCCACTTATTCTGCCTCCTCCTCCTCTTCTTCTTCCTCTTCCTACTCCTCTTCCCCTCCTCCTCTTCTTCCTCCTCTTCCTCCTCTTCCTCTCTACTTGTTTTCTTCCACCTCTTCCTCTCCCTCTCTACTCCTCTTCCTCCTCCTCTCCACCTATTTTTCCTCTTCCTCTTCTTCTTCCTCCTCCTCCTCTCCTCCCTCTCCTCCTCCTCTCCTCCCTCTCCTCCTCCTCCCCATCCTCTCCTCCTCTTCCTCCTCTCCATCCTCTCCTCCTCTTCCTCCTCTCAGGCGTTCTTCCAGCGAGGGAAGCTGTAGGGAATAAAAACTGGAAGTTCACCGGGACTGAAAAGGACACTTTTGACAGGAAGTGGTCGTACACGCCACTTTTTTTTTTTTTTTTTTTACACCACCACCACCACCACCAACGAAGAAGAAAAAAAGGACGTTAGCATAGGAAGCTGCTTTTTGCACTTAAACAGTAAAAGCATCACACGGCCGGCCGGTCGGTCTGTGGAGGAAGTGGACCGGACCGGGCCGAGCCGAGCCGACGGACTCAGAGACAGAAAAGAAGCTCGCCCGCTGCATCGGATACACGCGGAGAGCTTCTCTGCGGAGTCGTCGCCGTCGTCATGGAAACGGAGAGGCTTTTTTTTTTTTTTTCTGGTTTTGTTGTTGTGGATGCTTCCTTCCTGTGTGGGAGAAAAGGAGTCGGTGATTATCCTCCAACGATCCGATCAAACCTCCGATGAACCCGATGAACCGATGCTAGCTTTACTCTAGAAAACCTCGTTAGAGAAACACAGTAGAGAGTTTTTTTTTAATTTTAGCTGCCACTGATTGGACGAACAATAAAAGGGCTGAATTGTATTATTTTTATTTAAAAAGTGGCATTTGAATATTTTTCTGAGGATTGAAGTGAAACATTAAAGTGCTTTCAGCTCGGCTACGCGTGCGGTTTGCCTTCAAGGGTCTTTTTTTTTTTTTTGGGGGGGGGGATTTCAGATTTAAATTGAAAAAGCAAAATATGTTCTGTGTCATCTCAACAGCTTTTATTTTATTTTATTTGTGTTGATTGGCTGTAAAGCAGGGGTGTCAAACATGTGGCCCGTGGGCCAGAACTGGCCCGCTGAGGGGTCCAATCTGGCCCAGTTTCCTTCTTTTCCTTCCTCCCTTTCATCCTTCTGTCCTTCCTTCCTTCCTTCCTACCTTCCTTCTGTCCTTTCTTCCTTCCTACCTTCCTTCTGTCCTTTCTTCCTTCCTACCTCCCTTCCTTCTGTCCGTCCTCCCTTCCATCTTCCTTCCTTCTGTATGTCCTTCCTAACTATCTTCCCTCATTCCCTTTGTCTGTCCTTCCTTCCTTCCTTCCTTCCTTCCTTCCTTCCTTCCTTCCTTCCATCTTTTTAATGATCCAGCCCACATCAGATCTAATTGGTGTGCATGTGGCCCTTCTTTCCTTCCTCCCTTCCTTCCTTCTGTCCTTCCTCCCTTTCATCCATCTGCCCTTCCTTCTTACCTTCCTTCCTTCCTTCCTTCTTACCTTCCATCTTCCTTCCTTCCTTCCTTCTGAATGTCCTTCCTAACTATCTTCCCTCATTCCCTTTGTCTGTCTTTCCTTCCTCCCTTCCATCTTCCTTCCTTCCTTCCCTCCTTCCCTCCCTTGAATGCAAATGAGTTGGACCCCTCTGCTGTAGAGTGACATCGACCCTTCATGCTGGTTTTGTGATTTAAAAGGAAGAAACAATCTGAGAGGAATATTTAAGTTTCCTGGAACAATAATGAAAGTTTCAGGCTTTTTATTTCTTCCCGGGTTTTTTTTTTTTTTTTTTTTGGTATTTTTTTGCCTTTATTAAAAAAGCAGCAGATTGAGACAGGAAACATGAAGAGAGAGAGGAACGTGTCCTGTGCTCTTTAACTTCAGATGGAAATGAATCTAAAGGAGGAACAAAAGTGTAAATAAGAGAATAAGATGTAAACTGTAAATAAAAAGTTCCTAGTTTAGTTTTTTTTGTTTTTTAAATCATTTCCATCTGGAAGCTACGGGAGACAAATACTGTCATAAAATGAATTAAAAAAAAAAGGATGAAAATGTTCAGACTGATGGAAATAAAATAAAAAAAAGCCAAAATTATGAAATGTTTAAAACTTTTGACTCATTTTCATTCTTAAAATTTGAATTTAAATAAAATGTAATAATTTCATAAAAGTGTTGCTGTCGTTATTATTTAAGGAGGGAGGAAAGAAGGAGGGGGGAAGGAAGGAGGAAAGGAGGGAGGAAGGAAGGAGGGAAAGAGGGAAGGAAGGAAGGAAAGTAGGGAGGAAGGAGGGAGGGAGGAAGGTTGGAAGAAGGAAGGAATAAGGAAGGAAAGGAGGGAGGAAGGAAGTAAGGAGAGGAGGAATGAAGGAAGGAAAGGAGTACCTCCCTTCCTTCTTTCCTCCCTCCTTCCATCCCCCTTTCTTCCTTCCTTCCTTCTCTCTTTCTTTCCTCTACCTCCTTTCCCTCCTTCCTCCCTCTCTCCGTCCTTCTTTCCTTCCCTCCTCCCTCCCTCCTTCTTCCATCCCCCTTCCTTCTTTCCTTCCTTTCTCCCTCTCCGTCCTTCTTTCCTTCCCTCCTTCCTCCCTTCCTTCTTTCGTTCCTCCCTCCTTTCCTTCTTCCATCCCCCTTTCTTTCTTCCTTCCTTCCTTCCTTATTTCCTTCTTTCCTCCCTCCTTCCTTCCTTCTTTCCTCCCTCCCTCCATCCCCCTTTCTTCCTTCCTTCTATAATTTTGACTTTAAAACATTTACTTTCATATATTTGACCTCTTATCTTATAACTCTTCATTAATATTTCATTTTTAATCTTATAATTAAAACTCTAAATCATTTTATATATATAATATTTAACGTTTGGCTGTTTTTATTCTCGTCATTCTTTATATTTGATCTTTTTCTCGTTCATCAGAAACATGAAACGTGACCAGCTCCGTGAATTTTATATATTTGTGACAATTTCAGGATGAAATGAATAAACTGAATTATGCAACGTGATACTGTGAAGAAGCTGCCAACCAATAAAAAACTAACTGTCTTCTCTTCCTTCCTTCCTTCCTTATTTCCTTCCATCTTTCCTTCCTCCCTTCCTTTTAATGAGTTTTAACCACAGACTGTTTAAAAGAAACAGACGTAACATCCGTGACGTCACCCATTGGTTTGTGGACTGCTGCTCGGAAGCCAATAGTTTCTAATCTAGGCAGCGCCATCTTGAAAATATCAGGTGCATGCTGGGAAAAATAAAAACACGGATTCTACTTATATGGGCATGAGGCGGGGCCATGGGCAGAGCGGGGAGGTTGCTATGGTTACGAGGGCTGGATCTCGAGGACACTGGTCAATCAACCTGTCAATCAGGACGTAGCCACGCCCTAATGCATACCCTGCTTTATCGTCACATATAAAATCAGGGAGGCCAAAATGTCCCAAATGAACATCATACTGCATTGAAGAAGGCTTTAAACTAGCGATTGAGACCATAAACACATTTTGAAAACGTTTACTGAGGTTAGAAATCAAGTGAGAAGTTGGTGAATTCTCCATTGACTTGTATAGAGACGGTCGCCCCCTGGTGGCCTTTTGATAGAATGCAGCTCTAAGTTACTTCCTGGTTGGCCTCATTTCAGAGGACCGGAACTCCCCGCCTGGTTTTAACTCTCCTGGTGAGAGTTAATGAACTAACTGATGAACTAACATCAGTTTCTAATCTAGAACTGAAAAGAAAAACAAACTCAGCAGAGAATAAATCATTAAAACACTTTTTTTCCTGTTTCATCGTCTGGTAAACTACAACATCCTGAACCAGAGTCAGTCTCTACTGGACAACTTTTCCTCATGAAGCTGCAACATTAACATTAACTGGACTCTCTGTTCATTTAAATATTAATGTTCCTTATTAATGTGTTTCCATTTAAAAGGGAAATAAAAAGGCTTTCCAACGTTATAAGATTTATTTAAGCTTTGTTACAATAAAGAAATCATCTAGCAAACACGTTAACTTTATAATGGTTTAGTGAATGAAGACATGAGTTCTGTTAAAAAGAGAAACTCAAACTCTTCTCATTTTCTCACTCTGCCTTTTTTTCTACTGTTTAAAAGCTTTTGTCAAGAAAACTTTTCATTTCCTGCACAGATGTTTTACAGTAAAAGTCTAGAGAGCTTTTAATGTGAAACAACTGTGCAGGAAATGAAAAGTTTTTATTGGACAAAAAAAAGAAGCAGATGTGGGGTTTTTTTTAAAGATTTTCTTAAAGTTGCAAACTCACAGCAGAAATAAAATGATTTAGTTGATTTTTTAATTTTAATTTTGTAATATTTTCACTCAGTCAATGTCACATTTCCTGTGCAGATATTCCTATGGAAGTAAATCTGTGCCATCTGCTTTTGAATTTGAATTTTTTTGCATCGAATTTCAAACACTGAATTTTTTTCCCCATTGAAATCAGACTTTGAATTTTAAAAGCTGTTGAATTTCAAGAACTGAATTTTTTTTTCCTCTGAATTTTTTCTAATGTCTTCAAAAATTCAATCCCTGAATCAAATCGTTCACCATCCAGCCAATCAAGTTACGCTCTGTTTGTCCTGTGACCCCCGACACAGGAAGGCAGTGAAGATATGCGGTTAAGCCCACTTGGCTACGTCTCAGCTACGTCTCAGCTACGTCAGCTATGTCTCAGCTACGTCTCAGCTCGTCAGCTATGTCTCAGCTACGTCTCGGCTACGTCAGCTACGTCTCAGCTACGTCTCAGCTACGTCTCAGCTACGTCAGCTACATCAGCTACGTCTCAGCTACGTCAGCTACGTCTCAGCTACCGGCAGAAACAACGATGGCGCTTCGGTGAGTAAACGGAGCGTAACTTGATTGGCTGGATGGTGAACGATTTGATTCAGGGATCGAATTTTTGAAGCCATTTCAAGAATTTTTTTACACTGAATTTTTTTAAACATTAGAAAAAATTCAGAGGAAAAAAAAATTCAGTTCTTGAAATTCAACAGCTTTTAAAATTCAAAGTCTTATTTCAACGAAAAAAAAAATTCAGTGTTTGAAATTCAAATTCAAAAGCAGATGGCACAGATTTACTTCCATATGCTTCACATATGGAAGCTTCACAAATGAAGCTTCACGCTGAATAAAACGTGACAAGACGTGTTTATCATGGTTTTTTTCTTCAGAATCAATATTTTAGTTTAATAATGTGTTTTATTCTTTCTATAACTTCTATTCTTTCTATTCTATTTCTTTTATACAGTCTATGGTTTTATTACATCTCTGCAGGAAAATGTTTAGTTCAGTGAAAGTGACAAAAAAAAGAAAAAAAAAGCCCCAAAGGTCCGTCTGCACTGAGAACAATAACTATAATGATAACTATAAATATAGTTTTATTGGAGTGGATGGAAGAGTTCAATCACACTGTAACTATAACTAGAACTATAGAGGAGAAGGATATCTTTCAGAGAGATTTGATGAACGATAAAAACACTCACTGTCAATCACAATCCTTCCTTAGTGATTTCTTTAGAGAGGTTTGTCTCTGTTTATTAGACACTGATTCTGGAGCTTTGTTCTCTATTATAAAGTAAGAACAACAGTTAGTGGATGTTAGTGAGCAGATCTGAGCTCAGACTGTGTCTCTGCTGCTCTGTCTTCTGCTTCTGATCATCACACTGAATCAGCTCCAACCTCTGAACTCTGCTGCTCTGCTGTTTATCTCTCAGTACAACATCCAGCAACCAGCAGTCACAGTAGATTTTATGAGTACAGGCATATTTTTATCTTGTGCAGGCGGTGCATTTTATTTTATTGCTTTTATCTTTCTGTCGTGCTTCTATTGTGTTTTCTATTTATTGTGTTAATGTGCAGCACTTTGGAAATCTTGTGTTTGTTCAAATCCTGCTATATTAATTCATTAAGTGGATTGGATAACAGCTAATCAATAAGGGCCAGTTGTTCCCCGCTGTCCCACACTCACCTCAAACCCAACTGTACTCAAACACGCTCTCCTCAGACACGTTGACAGAAACATAGACAGACTGTTTACTCTCATAAAACATGCACAGTGTGTGTCTGTGTGCTGGTAAAACACAACACAGCTGATCAGTTAACACAACGCACTATGATTAAAAAGCACAAGTTTGTTCTTCAGTCATGCCTGAGTAGTATACAGTACTACAGGGTTAGGGTTAGGATTCTGATTCTAACTCTTTACTCCAGTAACAGTAAGACTTAGTTTAATGACTTAGAAGTCCCCAAATGACTTACTTTGATGAATTTCGTTAGTTTATATAATGTAGATTAGTAAAATATTACTCCTATGAGGGTCACAGTCACAGTCATAAACTTATTTGATAATTGTGGTAGCAGCGGTGCAGCAGATGTAATGAAGCAGCACGCTGGATGCAAACTAATATTAAGCCCATAGCCTATTCAGTATAATGTCCATGGACATAAATTGAGTTATTTAGCCTTATTAATGACAAAATAATACACTAAAAATGGTACTGGACGCCGCTGTTTATTGGAGGATATCCCTCTCAGTGTGGACGCTCACATCGTTGTCGTCATAGTTACAGCCAGGTTTGGAGAGTAACGGATTACATTCAAAATACAAAGTACCAGTAATTTTATTCCGTTATAGTTACAGTTTAAATTGGTGTATTCAGAATACACTTTCTTAAAAAAGATGACTTGACTGCACCACGCAGGTTGCACTGTGCGTGTACAGGTGGCATCATGCACGCGCACATATGCTGCAAATCAATGAGAGCAGTTTCCACACAACACCAAATGCGTTTATGGCTTTGAAATACAGAGAACATTTGACCTACACACCTGGTAACACTGCAAGCTTTACTTACCTTCAACAAGCTGCTTTCAGCGAGAGACTCCACGTCTGATCTGAAGAAGCATCTTGAGTTAAATTGGCTAATTCGCGTTAGCTAGCCGGTCAGGTGATGTAAATTATAATCATTGGGTGGAGAAATTAACCCGGTAACTATTAACCTCTGAAGCCTGAGAGCCGCCGGCGGGACAACAGCGCCCCCTATAGATTAAAAACGTCTCAGTGCAGTTAAACAAGCATGAATATAATCATATGACACAGTGACTCACGAAATAAACGTCAAAGAAAAATCCAAACAAACTTCCCATCGTAAATGTACAACTAGAAATGATGTCTTAGCTTCGCTGTTTTTATGTCTGGTCGCATAATGTTCCCAGTAACAGCTACTCCAACGTCTCTGGATCATTTTGAGTCGATTCAAGCTAGTTTCCGTTTATTTACATGGCATGGGGGATGAATGCGAACACACGGTTTCTGTCGCCATCTAGTGGTTGAACTGTGCTACTGTGACACATTTAGCCAACTGCACTACTTTCTAGAGGGCGTGAACTTGCTGCTGGAGCCCAATTTTTTCTTCATTCAAAAATATTTAAGAATAAAACATTTAATTTTAATTTCTGAGCTGTGGAAATTAATATAGGTAAAATAAATTGAAGAATATTGACTCTTGGATGCCGTTTTTCTTTAAATAGTATCAGTTGCAGGACAAAATGTACCACATTTGTGTTTTGTATATTTGCATAAGTTTTTCTCTGAAGACAGGAATAAGATTGTTCTCTAAAGCAAGTGTTAACTAAAACCATACATTACTTTACTTGAGTAATCCAAGGGAATACATTACAGATTACATTTTAGGACATGTAATCAGTAATCTGTAGGGTAATACATATGAAAAGTAACCATCCCAACACTGATTACAGTCATGGTTATCTTTCTCAGTGTGGACGTTCACATCGTCGTCGTCATAGCAACAGTCATAGTTATCGTTCGCAGTGAGGACGCTAACATCGTTGTCGTCATAGTAACAGTCATAGCTATCTTTCTCAGTGTGGACGCTCACATCGTTGTCGTCATAGTAACAGTCATAGCTATCGTTCTCAGTGTGGACGCTCACACCGTTGTCGTCATAGTAACAGTCATAGCTATCGTTCAGAGTGTGGATGCCCACATCGTTGTCGTCATAGTAACAGTCATAGTTATCGTTCTCAGTGTGGACGCTCACGTCGTCGTCGTCATAGTAACAGTCATAGTTATCGTTCTCAGTGTGGACGCTCACGTCGTCGTCGTCATAGTAACAGTCATAGTTATCGTTCTCAGCGTGGACTCTCACATCGTCGTCGTCATAGTAACAGTCATAGTTATCGTTCTCAGTGTGGACGCTCACGTCGTCGTCGTCATAGTAACAGTCATAGTTATCGTTCTCAGCGTGGACGCTCACGTCGTCGTCGTCATAGTAACAGTCATAGTTATCGTTCTCAGCGTGGACGCTCACGTCGTCGTCGTCATAGTAACAGTCATAGTTATCGTTCTCAGCGTGGACGCTCACGTCGTCGTCGTCATAGTAACAGTCATAGTTATCGTTCTCAGCGTGGACGCTCACGTCGTCGTCGTCATAGTAACAGTCATAGTTATCGTTCTCAGCGTGGACGCTCACGCCGTCGTCGTCATAGTAACAGTGTGGACGGATGAAGAGAAGTCAGTACAAGAAAGTGCAGGCGATTCAAATTCCTGATTGTTTTATTCCCGACTTTTATTCAGGCAAAATATGTGTGTGCTGCATTATTTCAGCATTTACAGTAAACTTCATTTGAACACAAACATTTCCAGGTTAGAAATCAAATATCTCCATGTTCTTGTTTTCCACAAGTTTCAACTTAAATTCCACTCCAAAGCAAAAAAAAAAAAAAAAACCCAAAACAAAAGATAAGTGCGATTATCTCTCTCTCCGTCTTTTATCCGTCTCGTGTGTCTCAGTGTGATGATGTCATGAATAGTCCGTGTGTTCGGCGTCGTGCAGCTTCAGCCTTTAATCACAGCGATCGGCCTCAGTTTGATCGCTTTCTTGCTGATTCCTGCGTCGTGACACGTGTTCACGACATCCGTCACGTTTTTATACGATTCGGGAGCCTGAAGACAAAAGAAAAGAAAAAAATATCGTATAAATATCGTCTTCGTTTAGGAGATTAAAACGCGTGAAGGTTTAAATTCAACACAAAGTAAAAACTAATAATAATTTAATGAGTTTCAGTAATTCTGACGTCAAACACAAATGTTGCCGTAAAGCAGGAGGTCAAACATGAGGCCAGCGGGCCAGAACCGGGCCACTATACTTTCTGTCTTCTTTTCCTTCCTTCCATCTGTCTCTCCTTCCCTTCTTCCTTTTTCTTTCCCTCATTCTGTCCGTCCTTTCCTTCCTTCCGTCTGTCCTTCCTCCCTTTCTGCTCTCCTTTCTTTCCAGTCTTCTTTTCCTTCCTCCCTTTCCTTCCTTCATTCATTCCATCTGTCCTTCCTTCCTCTTTCCTTCCTGTCTTCTTTTTTCCTTCTCTTTCTTCCTTCTTTCCCTCCCTTCTTTCCATCTTTCCTTCCTGTCTTCTTCTCCTTCATTCCCTCCTTCCCTCCTTTCTTCCTTCTTTCTTACCTTCTGTCCTTCTTTCCTTCCCTCATTCTGTCTGTCCATCCTTTCTTTCTTCCTTCTTTCCCTCTTTCCTTCCTTACTTCTGTCCTTCCCTTCTTTCCTCCCTGTCTTCTTCTCCTTCATTCCTTCTTTTCTGTCCTCCTTCCTTCCATCCTTCTTTCCCTCCCTTCTTCCTTTCTTCCATCCTTCCTCCCTTTCCCTCCTTCCTCTCTTTCTTCCCTCCTTCCTTCCATCTGTTTAATAATCCTTCCCTCATCAGATCTTGTTTGTGGCCTTTTAATATAAATATGTTTAACCCCATTCTGCTTTAAACCAAACAACGTATGAAACATTAAAATATTAACTTGTGTGTTTTTTTTCTCTCACCTCCTCCATGACGAGTTTGGGTGAAGCCACTCTGATGGCGATTCCTTGGTCCGCCAGTTTGTCCAGAACGTCCTGGAAGTCCAAGTTCCTGCGGGACTTTGCTCGGGACAGAGCGCGACCCTGAACAATGAGACACGAGGAGAATATAACGTCAAACATCAAAAGAAAAGAAAAACAATGACTGAGACGAGTTTTAGTGTTAGAAGCAGGCGGGGAGTTCCTGTCCTCTGAAATGAAGCCAACACGGAAGTAACTTAGAACTGCATTCTATCAAAAGGCCACCAGGGGGCGACCGTCTCTATACAAGCCAATGGAGAATTCACCAACTTCTCACTTGATTTCTAACCTCAGTAAACGTTTTCAAAATGTGTTTATGGTCTCAATCGCTAGTTTAAAGCCTTCTTCAATGCAGTATGATGTTCATTTGGGACATTTTGGCCTCCCTGATTTTATATGTGGCGATAAAGCAGGGTATGCATTAGGGCGTGGCTACGTCCGGATTGATTGCCCCATGTCCTCGACATCCAGCCCTCGCAAACCATAGCAACCTCCCCGCTCCGCCTATGGCCCCGCCTCAAGATGCTGGAGCTTTGTTCTCAAAATGAAACCTTGTAACTCATCCTGTCACGGTCGTGTGCAAAGACAAAGTGAGGTATAATTTTGCTCTTCAGACTGTAAATCATGTGACAGAGATGATAAAGTAACTCGTACCGCTCCGTGACACGTGGTGCCGAATGTTTCCGTCATGCCTTGTTCGGTTCCTGTGAGGACGTAGCTGCAGGTTCCCATCGTTCCTCCGATCAGCACCGGCTGACCTGTGAGCTGAGACACAAACACACAAACACACATAAAACACACAAACACACAAACACACATAAACACACTCGGTTCAAACCTCCAGCAGCACGTTGACGAGGCTTTTTATCGTTGTTCAATGAGACGAACAGACACATCAGGGTCGTAACACAAACATCACATCATAATACAAATATAAGGATCAAGTAAAATACCATCTTCCACTTTTCCCACTATTTAACCTTTGTACCCTAATATTTTTTGCTGGCACATTTACCACGTTGGACAAAAGGCACCTTACACTAGCCTTCGAGCTGCTACCTTCCGATTATTATCTGCCCCTTTTTTAACTTGTACTTAAATTACTCGCCTCTTTTTTAAATTTTTTTTAACATGACTGTGAGAGAATGCACAAGAATTTCAATGTGTCTGTACTGTATTGTATTTATGCAAATGGAAATAAACTCTTTTCTATTCTATTCTATCCCTGATGGAGAAGCAAAATAAAAAACAAGTCGAATCGAGTCGTGCTAGAACTGTATAATGGAAAAGACCCAAAATTGTCTCTCATCTCTCCCTTCATACCTCCCAGTTTAAAACCTTCTGCTGTAAGAGTCTGATCTTTGTGTTCATGTCTACCTAAAGTCCCATTTATGAAGGAATCGTCTACAGTGTGAGTGAGCGGTGAGGAGAACCTGGTAGTCGACGGGGATGAGCGGGTGGTGCGGAGGGAAAGCTCTGGTGGAGCCTTTGCGGTGAATCAGGAGAGTCTTCTGCTTCCCGTCCACCATGTGCTCCTCCACTTTGGCGATGTTGTGCGAGACATCGTAGATAACGTGCATGTCCAGGTCGTCTGGCGTCGTACCGAACACTTTAGAGAAGGCCTGACACGTTAAAGAAAGAAACAAACTATGGTTAGCGTGGACAGAGACGGAGAGCTGTGATGTAAAGGTGCAAAGGTGCAAAGGTGTAAAGATGTAAAGATATAAAAGGTGTAAAGAAAAAAAAATGTAAAGGTGTAAAGCCCAATTTCCACTGGGTTTCGTCAGTGGAGCGTTACAGCTGTGCCATGGTGACCGGAGCTGATAGGTGCCTCTATAATCAGTGTTTCCACCGGCAGCGTCTCAGCAGCTATCAATCCGCAGCATTTATATTTTTGACGGAGCCGTTTCTAACTCCCGACAAGCTCAACAGAGCAGATGGCACCAGACAGGAAGTCAGACACAGAATCGGCATAATAATAAAACTTCTGTCTTTCAAAATAAAACAACCCGAGCAGCCTCCCGATCGTATTTCAGCAACAAACAGGAATAAACCAGATAAAGACTCCATCTAGCTACGTAGCTACTGACACATGACATCAGCACAAACATCTAAGAAAATTACAAATCAACTAAATTTGAGCAAGTTAACAAAATCGGGCTGTTTAGTTGTGCTGCTACTACAGTAATTACGGTAGACTAGCTACTACAATAATTACGGTAGACTAGCTACTACAGTAATTACGGTAGACTAGCTACTAAAGTAATTACGGTAGACTAGCTACTACAGTAATTACGGTAGACTAGCTACTACAGTAATTACGGTAGACTAAAGGCACTCGTTCAGATTTGATTGTGCTGCCGTAATTACTGTATTAACAGTGCAACTTCATTTTAAAAGGCAGATTTCTCTCCCAGAGCTCCGCTGCTGTAACGCTCCCGGTGTGAGTTAACACCGAGCAGAGGACGGAGCTAAACCATGGCGCTGACGGACCCGGTGGAAATCCCCAGTAAAGTTGTAAAGATATAAAGATATAAAGATATAAAAATATAAAGATATAAAGGTATAAAGGTATAAAGTTATAAATATGCTGCACCTGTCTGGTGAGGAAGGTCATGGACGAGCGGTTGACCCAGGCGTAGTTTCCTGCGGCTGCCATCCCCTTCAGATAGTCCTGACCCTCCTGAGAGTTGATGCGAGCGCACGCCAGCTGACGGTCGTTCACTATGATCTTGTCTCTTTTCATGGCCTTCTCCATGGCAACCAGGGCGTCTGTCAACAAGCAGCGTGTCGTTTAGATCCACATTATTATTTCAGTTCACATTTAATTAGATCTGTCTGTTTCTGCTCTCTCTCAACCTCAAACCGGGTCGAAGCAGATGTTTACATTCATTATGGTAAACTACTAATATTACATTCATATTATATTCATTACGGTAAACTACTGATATTACATTCATTACGGTAATCTACTGATATTACATTCATTACGGTAAGCTACTAATATTACATTCATTATGGTAATCTACTGATATTACATTCATTACGGTAAGCTACTAATATTACATTCATTATGGTAATCTACTGATATTACATTCATTACGGTAAGCTACTAATATTACATTCATTACGGTAAACTACTAATATTACATTCATTACGGTAAACTACTGATATTACATTTATTACGGTAAACTACTAATATTACGTTCATTACGGTAAACTACTAATATTACATTCATTACGGTAAACTACTAATATTACATTCATTACGGTAAACTACTATGTTCATTATGGTAAACTACTAATATTACGTTCATTACGGTAAACTACTAATATTACATTCATTACGGTAAGCTACTAATATTACATTCATTACGGTAAACTACTTATATTACATTCATTACGGTAAACTACTTATATTACATTCATTACGGTAAACTACTAATATTACATTCATTACGGTAAACTACTAATATTACATTCATTACGGTAAACTGCTAATATTACGTTCATTACGGTAAAATACTAATATTACATTCATTACGATAAACTGCTATTACATTCATTACGGTAAACTACTGATATTACATTCATTACGGTAACTGCTAATATTACATTCATTACGGTAAAACTACTAATATTACATTCATTACGGTAAACTGCTAATATTACGTTCATTACGGTAAACTACTGATATTACATTCATTACGGTAAACTGCTAATATTCGTTCATTACGGTAAACTACTAATATTACATTCATTACGGTAAACTGCTAATATTTAATTCATATTACGTTCATTACAGGTAAACTGCTAATATTACATTCATTACGGTAAACTACTGATATTACATTAATTACGGTAAACGTACTAATAGGAAGTAGAGCGCCTACCTGTGGCGACCTGATGACCGAGCCCTCTGCTGCCGCTGTGGATCATCACACACACCTGACCTTTGGTGATCGATGCCATCTTCTTGGCGGCGTAGTCGTTGTAGATCTCATCCACCACCTGGATCTCAGCGTAGTGGTTTCCTGCTCCCAGAGTTCCCAGCTTCAAAATAATAAAACACACAACAATAATAAACTCAGATCAACTTCCTGGAACAATAAACTCTGCTCGTCCACTCGTCAGTCAACTCAACATTTCTCTGATGCTGCAAGGCTTTTATTGTGGAAAGGCAGGAAGTGTTGAGTTTTGCAGCCGGGTCAAAAAAAAAAAAAAGGATAAATAGAAACAACAGGAATAATCTTAAACTCAGATTTGGGCAAACTAGTTTATTTGGATTAGAAATTTCAAACTCAAGGAAGGAAGGAAGGAAGGAAGGAAGGAAAAGAGGATAAGAAAGAAAAGAAGACCGGAGGAAGGAAGGAAAAAAGGAAGGAAGGAAGGAAGGAAGGAAAAGAGGGATACGAAAGAAGAGAAGACCGGAGGGAAGGAAGGAAGGAAGGAAGGAAAAGAGACAAGGAGGAAGGGAGAAAGAAAGGTAGGAAGGACAGACAGAAGGAAGGAAGGAAGGAAGGAAGGAAGGAAAAGAAGACAAGAGGAAGGGAGAAAGAAAGGTAGGAAGGACAGACGGAAGAAGGACGGAAGGGAAGGAAAAGAAGACAGGAGGAAGGGAGAAGAATGTTCTGGACCTTCCCTCCTTCCTTCCCTTTCCTCCCTGCCTCCTTCCTCCTTCCCTTCCTCCCTCCTTCCTCCCTCCTTTCCCTCCTTCCTCCCTCCCTTCCTTCCTCCTTCCCTTCCCTCCCTCCCTCCTTCCACCTTCCCTCCCTCCTTTCCTTCCTTCCTTCATCCTCCCTCCCTCCCTTCCTTCCTGACTCAAGGACAACAGGAAGGGTTAAATAAACCTGTACTAATATCTCTACAGTTTACTCATTAATCATTATATCTCTTTTATTTAACTGTCGTGTCGCCTTCCTTCCTTCCTTCCTTCCTTCCTTCTGTCTGTCCTTCTCCCTCCCTTCTTCCTACCTGAGGAAGGCCTCTCTTCTTGGCCTTGGAGGAGACTTTGTTGGGGTCGGCCTGCAGCATCCTGCCGTACTCCTCACAGTGCTCCTTGTCCTCGGCCCAAGCGTAGCCTTCCCTCAGAGACCAGTCAACCCCCATCTCCAGAGCCTCCTCCAGATCCCTGCACACACACACACACACACACAGAGGACACACACAGAGACACACACACAGAGACACACACACACACAGAGAGAGAGACACACACACACACAGAGAGAGAGACACACACACACACAGAGAGAGAGACACACACACACACACACACACACACACAGAGATGAGAGAGACACACACACACACAAGAGAGAGAGAGAGAGAGACACACACACACACAGAGAGAGAAGAGAGAGAGACACACACATACACACAGAGAGACACACACACACACACACACACACACACACACACACACACACACACACACACACACAGACAGACACAGAGAGAGAGACACACACACAGAGAGAGAGAGACACACACACACACGCAGAGACACACCACACACACAGAGAAAGAGAGAGAGAGAGACACACACACACACACACACAGAGAGAGAGAGAGAGAGACACACACACACACACACACACACAGAGAGAGAGAGAGAGACACACACACACACACACACACAGAGAGAGAGAGAGAGAGACACACACACACACACACACACAGAGAGAGAGAGAGAGAGACACACACCACACACACACACACAGAGAGAGAGAGACACACACACACACACACACACACACACACACAGAGAGCCCACAGAGAGAGAGAGAGAGAGAGAGAGAGAGAGACACACACCTTTAAGAGTTTTAGTCTCGGTGACCTCTAGTAACCCGGCTCTCACACACACACACACACACACCCACACACACAGACACACAGACACACACACACACACACACTTGGCTCCCATGGGGATGACTCCACACACACACACACACACACACACACACACACACACACACACTCTTACTTGGCTCCCATGGGGATGACTCCTTTGGACCCGACTCCCACCGGGATGTGACTCGAACAGCGACTGGCCAGCTGCTCCTTCACCGGCTGAACGTCTCGCTCGTCCAGGTTCGTCCTCAGCAGACGCACGCCGCAGTTTATATCAAAACCCACTCCACCTGAAAAGAAGGAAGGACTGGAGGAAAGGAAAAGAAGGAAGGAAGGAGGAAGGACAGATGAAGGAAGAAAGAAAGGAAAAGAAGAAGAAGTTACTTTATTAATATATATAAAAGTTAAGTTCAATTCTCTGATTCCAGCTTTTTAAATGTGCAGGGAAGGAGGAAGGGCCGAGAGTTTGATTAAAGGGAGGAAGGAAAGAAGGAAGGAAGGATAGAAGGAAAAGAAGGAAGAAAGGAAGGTAAAGAAGGCAGGAAAGAGAGACTGATGAAAGGGAGGAAGGACAGATGGAAGGAAGGAAGGAAGTAAGGAAGTAAGTAAGGAAGGAAGGAAGGGAGGGAGGAAAAGAAGATGGAAGGAAGGAAGGAAGGAAGGAAGGAAGTAAGGAAGGGAAGGAAAGAAAGATTAAAAGGAAAACAAGGAAGGAGGGAAGGAAGGACCAATGGAAGGAAGGAAAGAAGTAAGGAAGTAAGTAAGTAAGGAAGGAAAGAAGGAAGAAGGAAGGAAGGAAGGAAGGAAAAGAAGGAAGGAAAATTGGAAGGAAGGAAGGAAAATTGGAAGGAAGGAAGGACAAATGGAAAGAAGGAAGGAAGGACAGATGAAAGATTAAATGAAAAGAAGGAAGGAAGGAAGGAAGAATTAAAGGAAAGGAAGGCAGGAAGAGATTGATGAAAGGAAAAGAAGGAAGGAAGGAAGGAAGGAAGGAAGGAAGGAAGGGAGGAAAGATTAAAGGGAAAAGAAGGAAGAAAGGAAGGAAGGACAGATGGAAGGAAAGAAGGAAGGAAGGAGGGGGGAGAAAGGAAGGAAGGAGGGGGGGAGAAAGGTAGGAAGGAAGGAAGGAAGGAGGGAGGAAGAAAGGAAGAAAGGAGGGAAGGAAGGAAGGAAGGAAAGGAAAGAAGGAGGAAGGGAAGTGTTAAATACCCGGAGAGACGACGGCATCGGGGTCGTCGATGTCGAAGGCGGCCATGTTCCCGATAGCGAAGCCGTATCCAGAGTGAACATCAGGAAGCCCGATGGACCTCTGAGACAGGAAGACATGAGTCAGCTGATTTCTACTTCCTGTCGTCCTCCCGGGTCAAACTGACCCGTCTGTTCCGACTGTTTGTTCCTTCTTTCCTTCCATCTGTGCTTCCTCTCTCCTTCTTTCTTTCTTTCGTTCTTCTCTCTTTCCTCCCTTCCTTCTGTCCTTCTTTCCTCCCTCCCTCCCTGCTACCTTCTTTCCTTCCTTCTTTTTTCCTCCGTCCTTCCTTCCTTCTTTCCTCTGTCCTTCTTTCCTTCCTTCCTCCCTCCCTCCTACCTTCTTTCCTCCCTCCCCCCTACCTTCCTTCTTACTTACTTCTTTCCTCCATCCTTCCTTCCTCCCATCCTTCCTTCCGTCCTCCATCCCCCTTTTTTCCTTCTGTCCGTTCCTTCTTTTCTCTCTCCTTCCTTCCTTCCATCCTCCCTTTACTCCCTTCCCTTCCTTCCTTGACTCAAACACAACAGGAGGGTTAACTTCCTGTTTCCTGCCAATGGTTTAATCATATTCCTCACATGTATGATCCCCGGAAGAGCCGCCACGTTCCCGATTTGTTTCATGGCCGGAAGGAATCCACCAAAACCTGAGAGACAAATACATAAATGAATGAATGAATGAATGAATGAATGAATGAATGATAGATTTCCCAGCAGGTGGGACAGCAGCTGACCTCCTCCTCTGCTGGCGTTACGAAGCTCCTCAAACATCAGTTTCTCCAGAGAATCATTGACGTAGAAGATTCCTTCAACCTGGAAGACAAACACGGCAACGTAGAAATACTTCTGCAGTAAAAGTACTGCAGTATTATAGTGATGTAGTATGCAGTATTACAGTAAAAGTACTGCAGTATTATAGTGATGTAGTATGCAGTATTACAGTAAAAGTACTGCAGTATTATAGTGATGTAGTATGCAGTATTACAGTAAAAGTACTGCAGTATTATAGTGATGTAGTATGCAGTATTACAGTAAAAGTACTGCAGTATTATAGTGATGTAGTATGCAGTATTACAGTAAAAGTACTGCAGTATTATAGTGATGTAGTATGCAGTATTACAGTAAAAGTACTGCAGTATTATGAGTGATGTAGTATGCAGTATTACAGTAAAAGTACTGCAGTATTATAGTGATGTAGTATGCAGTATTACAGTAAAAGTACTGCAGTATTATAGTGATGTAGTATGCTGTATTACAGTAAAAGTACTGCAGTATTATAGTGATGTAGTATGCAGTATTACAGTAAAAGTACTGCAGTATTATAGTGATGTAGTATGGCAGTATTACAGTAAAAGTACTGCAGTATTATAGTGATGTAGTATGCAGTATTACAGTAAAAGTACTGCAGTATTATAGTGATGTAGTATGCAGTATTACAGTAAAAGTACTGCAGTATTATAGTGATGTAGTATGCAGTATTACAGTAAAAGTACTGCAGTATTATAGTGATGTAGTACGCAGTATTACAGTAAAAGTACTGCAGTATTATAGTGATGTAGTATGCAGTATTACAGTAAAAGTACTGCAGTATTATAGTGATGTAGTATGCAGTATTACAGTAAAAGTACTGGCAGTATTATAGTGATGTAGTATGCAGTATTACAGTAAAAGTACTGCAGTATTATAGTGATGTAGTATGCAGTATTACAGTAAAAGTACTGCAGTATTATAGTGATGTAGTATGCAGTATTACAGTAAAAGTACTGCAGTATTATGAGTGATGTAGTATGCAGTATTACAGTAAAAGTACTGCAGTATTATAGTGATGTAGTACGCAGTATTACAGTAAAAGTACTGCAGTATTATAGTGATGTAGTATGCAGTATTACAGTAAAAGTACTGCAGTATTATGAGTGATGTAGTATGCAGTATTACAGTAAAAGTACTGCAGTATTATAGTGATGTAGTATGCAGTATTACAGTAAAAGTACTGCAGTATTATAGTGATGTAGTATGCAGGATTACAGTAAAAGTACTGCAGTATTTCATCTTTAACAATGTGTTGTATTTTAAAAGCTTGTTATATTGTACTGCAGTAAAGTACTTCAAACTGTACTACAGTAAAGTATAAGTACCTCAAACTGTACTACAATAAATCACAAGTACCTCAAACTGTACTACAGTAAAGTACTAGTACCTCAAACTGTACTGCAGTAAAGTACTAGTACCTCAAACTGTACTACAATAAATCACAAGTACCTCAAACTATACTACAGTAAAGTACTAGTACCTCAAACTGTACTACAGTAAAGTACAAGTACTTCAAACAGTACTTCATTGCAGTACTCAGGTTGAACATTGTGCTGAGTGTCATTATAAAATATATTGATTTAATATTAACATTCATTCAGAGACTAAATCACTGCATTAAATAATAAAATAATAATTAATATATTGAGTAATATTAGTGTTATTAACCCTTGATCCCCAGCAGCCCTGAGCTACGTCAGCAGGTTATAATACTGCATATCACTGTTGATGTGACGTTAATGTTTATTTAAGTAGCCTCCATGCTGCTAGCCTTTAGCTCAGCCGCTGCTAACCGCTCAGTCTCACCTGCATGTTGGGAACGAAGCCTTTTTTTAATCCTCCAGCAGTTACTGTTGATTTTATCCAGATACTGCAGTATTATAGTGATGTAGTATGCAGTATTACAGTAAAAGTATTGCAGTATTATAGTGATGTAGTATGCAGTATTACAGTAAAAGTATTTGCAGTATTATAGTGATGTAGTATGCAGTATTACAGTAAAAGTACTGCAGTATTATAGTGATGTAGTATGCAGTATTACAGTAAAAGTATTGCAGTATTATAGTGATGTAGTATGCAGTATTACAGTAAAAGTACTGCAGTATTATAGTGATGTAGTATGCAGTATTACAGTAAAAGTACTGCAGTATTTCATCTTTAACATTGTGTTGTATTTTAAAAGCTTGTTATATTGTACTGCAGTAAAGTACAAGTACCTCAAACTATACTACAGTAAAGTACAAGTACCTCAAATTGTACTACAGTAAAGTACAAGTACTCAAGCTGTACTACAGTAAAGTACTAGTACCTCTAACTGCACTACAGTAAAGTACAAGTACCTGAAATTGTACTACAGTAAAATACAAGTACTTCAAACAGTACTTCATTGCAGTACTCAGGTTGCTGAGTGTCATTATAAAATATATTGATTTAATATTAATATTCATTGTGATGTTTAATGTTTATTTAAGTAGCCTCCATGCTGCTAGCCTTTAGCTCAGCCGCTGCTAACCGCTCAGTCTCACCTGCATGTTGGGAACGAAGCCTTTTTTAATCCTCCAGCAGTTACTGTTGATTTTATCCAGATACTGCAGCTCATCATTGTAACTCCTGCTCATTGTTCTGGTACAAACCGGCTGTTTCTGCCGTTAAACTCTCCGTTAAAACCGGCTGCTCTGTGCCAGGTGCCAACAGTCACGGTTCTACGGCGGCCTGCGAGTTATTAAAAAAGCGTTTAATAATTTCTTATGACGCAGTTACTTTTCCAAACTAAAATACAACTTAGGATATTTAAAGTTACATTTGCGGGTGAAACACGACAGCGGATGTTATTATGGTGATTTTTACAAAAGTTAACTGTTATTAATGATAGTCGAAGCATTATTTTAAACACTACATTCAGCTCGCCGTAGTTGTAGTCAAATAATGACGTTAGGTCCGCTGGAGACCACCGGAACAGAGCCGGAAATGAGGTGTCAGGCCTCCAAAGCAAAAGCATAAAACGTGTGTGTGTGTGTGTTTTTTTTTTTTTTTTTTTTTGTCACTTAAATTTTTATTGACAAATCTACAGAAGTAAATGCAAATACAATCAACTATAACAAAAGCTGCTGGGAATACAACTTATTCTTTACTATTTTATGGGTTAGAGTATTTCATCAGTTACTATTCCTGTCAGATATCGTCTTGAGTCTTGTATAGTGTCCATTTCTCCCACTTCTTGTCCAGTTTGAGCTTCTTGTAGCCTCAGTATGTGTGTCAGTTTTTCCATTCAAAATATTTCTTCCACAATTGACAGCCACTGATCTTAAAACGTGCGTGTTTTAAATAATAATAATAATGATAAAAAAATAATACTTTACTCCATAAATATGTCCATGCAACTAAAAACCAAACAAAATAAAACACAAGACAACACAATAACAAGACAGTATACATATATACAGAGTTAAGGTTGGAATAATGCCATCATAATTTAATTTATTGATTCATTAAACCGAATCATGAATCTGTACATCAACTTCCTTAACACTGCATAAAGGTGGAGACACTGTTAAAACCAAACATGTGACTAGCACTCGTTCATCTTGGAAGCTTAAAGCAGAAATCAAATGCATAAATACATTATAGATATTACATATAGCTACATTAATACATTTCATATATAAACATAGCACAAAAAGTAAGGACACAGGTGTGTTTGGGAGAGTATTTCTTTATTATAATAATGCTTCTTGGTAATAAATCTTATACGGTTGGAAAGGCAAGGCAAGGCAAGGCAGTTTTATTTATATAGCGCATTTCATACCCAATGGCAACTCAATGTGCTTTATATAAAACAGAAAAACATGTAATTTGAGAAACTTAAAAGACAATAAACCCCCCCCCCCCCCCACCCCCCATCCATAATAAAAACAAAGTACAGAAAAATAGAAAGACATAAATAAAATACTAGAATAGAGTATTAAATATAAGATTGCAGCATAAAATAATAAATTAGCTTTAAAATCATTAAAAGGACATAGAGTGCAAATGAAAGATTAAAATGTAAAGTGCTTTAAAAGAGCTCAATCATAAGCTCAGGAGAAGAGAAATGTTTTTAACCTGGATTTAAAAATGTTCACAGTTGGGAAAGCCTGTTTATTTCCCTTTTAAATGGAGCCACATTAGTAAGGAACATGCATTTTTTTTGCTCTTATAGATTATCAATGTTTTTTATTTATGTCTT
>JAJDFG010001244.1:0-2500 GCA_021039105.1 Scomber colias
TTCAAGATGGCGCTGCCTAGATTAGAAACTATTGGCTTCCGAGCAGCAGTCCACAAACCAATGGGTGACGTCACGGATGTTACGTCCATTTCTTTTATACAGTCTATGGTGGTCACACTGGACCAGGTATTCAGAAAGCGTCTCCATGTGGATGATGGTCACCCACCAACGTCATCTACCAAAAACAACTCCGACACATTTCCCTGAAACACAGCTGATGAATGTAATGAATGGAAATGACGTCACGTTGTTCATCAGCTGCAGGTTTTTACACTACATTTAGTTTTTAGACTCAATTTCAGTTTAATTTACCGCAATTTCCGACACGATGCTCCTCATGTAAACACGTCGTTCTGAGGAAAACCATCACTGTGATGTTTGTCGCTGTGTGTGTGTGTGTGTGTGTGTGTGTGTGTGTGTGTGTGTTTCTGTGTGTGTGTGTGTGTGTGCGTGATGTTTGTGCAAATAAACATTTCCTTTGTTAAGAGTTTCTGGAGAAGTCGGAGAAGACTTCAAGGAATGCGTCTCCTAGCAACCAAAAACAGACAAATTAAAGAAATCTGTGTTTTTGGGGTCCCGATATGTGTAAATATAAATTATTAAAGCAAAAAGAGCCTCAAATAAAAAGAGTAGAGAAGAGAAATAATAAGGAAGTACGCAAGCTATAAAAATAGATGAAGAGCTTCTATAAATAATATATAATACACATAATATAGATATTATATAAACCCAACAGGTCAATAATCTCAATCTGTGTGTGTGTGTGTGTATGTTTGTGTGTTTGTCACTGTGTGTGTATGTGTGTGGTATGTGTGTGTGTGTGTTCTGTGTGTGTGTGTGTGTGTGTGTGTCTGTGTGTGTGTGTGTGTGTGTTGTGTGTGTTGCTGTGTGGTGTGTGTATTTCTGCATGTGTGTGTGTGTGTGTGTGTGTGGCATGTGTGTATTTATCTACAGTCAGTGATGCAGTGGGCCGGATTGGAGTCCTCGGTGGGCCGGTTCTGGGCCGCGGGCCGTATGTTGGACACCGCTGCTCTAAAGGCTTAACAGAGGCTCTTCCTTCTTAATTCGTCACCGCGTCTGTAAGTGATCAACTTTAACAACAGGAAGCAGGTTAAACAGAGGGCAACACACACACACACACACACACACACACATATATACACACAGAGCACAGACACACACGCACACACACACACACACACACACACACACACACGTAGAGACACACACACACACACACAGAGGCACAGACACACAAACACACACACACATACATACATACACACGCGAGACACACACACACACACACACACACACACACACACACAGAGAGAGGCACAGACAAACACACACACACACACACACACACAGACAAAGCACACAGCGGCACAGACCACATACACACACACACAGGCACAGACACACACACACAGACACACAGAGACACACACACTACTAATATTACAGTCATTACGGTAAACTTACTGATATTACAGTCATTACGGTAAACTACTACTATTACATTCATTACGGTAAACTACTAATATTACGTTCATTACGGTAAACTACTGATATTACATTAATTAAGGTAAACTGCTAATATTACATTCATTACGGTAAACTACTGATATTACATTCATTAAGGTACACTGCTAATATTACATTAATTAAGGTAAACTGCTAATATTACATTCATTACGGGTAACTACTAATATTACAGTCATTACGGTAAACTACTAATATTACAGTCCATTACGGTAAACTACTGATATTACAGTCATTACGGTAAACTACTAATATTACACTCATTACGGTAAACTACTATTATTACATTCATTACGGTAAACTACTAATATTACATTCATTACGGTAAACTACTAATATTACAGTCATTACGGTAAACTACTAATATTACAGTTATTACGGTAAACTACTAATTTACATTCATTACGATAAACTACTGATATTACAGTCATTACGGTAAACTGGTAATATTACATTCATTAAGGTAAACTGCTAATATTACATTCATTACGGTAAACTACTAATATTACAGTCATTACGTAAACTGGTAATATTACATTCATTACGGTAAACTACTAATATTACATTCATTACGGTAAACTGCTAATATTACATTCATTACGGTAAACCTGCTAATATTACATTCATTACGGTAAAGTACTAATATTACAGTCATTACGTAAACTTACTAAATGGACAGTGTGTATTATCTCAGCTGCACATTATTTTGCAGTCGTTGTCATGGTTACAGACGTTTTTACACCGTCAGTTAAACGTTTTACAAGCAGCGTCTTTATTGGTGGAAAATCAGCGGAAGTGTCATCTGAGTCCTGTGTGGGCCCGATGAGACGCACACACTTATACATGCACACACACACACACACACACACACATTATACAAATATACACACATACACACATACACACACACGAGACGGAACAAAATACACTTAGTTTTTACTTTACTTTTGGAGGT
>JAJDFG010001244.1:5000-41936 GCA_021039105.1 Scomber colias
ACTTCCTGCAGCTTCCGTTTTCTCCTCCAAGCTTTTTTTTTTTCTTCCTCCTGAAACAAATAGGTCTGATCTGAAGCTGCTTCCTTTAATCAGAGAACAGGAAGCTGAGCTGGAGGACACATTAGAGGGTCACACCACACTGGAACCCCTGATAAACACATGTGGTAACACTTGAGGAGGCCTGAAGTGTTTGTCTGAGCACTTCCTGTTTTTAACAACCGCTCACTTTCTGAAAATCACCACAAACACAAACTTTACTTCCAGAGGTTTCAGAGTCATGAGGAGACAGAGAGGAAACAGCAAGAAGCATCCATAAGAACATTCAACATGCCAGAAGTAGAAACATTTAATTTGTACTTCATGCTGTAAAATGTCAGAGTTTGATCCATTCATAAATTTAGTTAAAATAATTCATAATTTCTGCTTTTTTTAACTCTAAAATGAGGTATAATTTCATTTAAATTAATTTAAATTAAGCCATAATTTCCAAAAAATAAGTGTAAAGTTGGAATTAAGTTGGCTAAGCAATGTCTAACACAGAATTGGGTGATAATTTATAACTTTATGTTTTTATTAACAATCGAAATTGACCCAGGAGGGCAAATGCTCCGCAGCAAGACATCATGGACGTCAACTCCCCCTTTATTACATTATCAGGTTTTATTACATTTTTTATTGAGTTATGAGTTATTTTTATTAAAGTATCAGGATATTATTACATTACCAAGCTGTACATGGCTAAAAAAAAGAAACAATCAAAAAGTCAAAATTGACCCAGGAAGACAAATACTCCGCAGCAAGACATCATGGAGGTCGACACCCCACTTTATTACATTATCAGTTTATTTTCACATTTTAACCTTTTAAATTTAAATAAACCACATGGACACTAACAAACATCACAGACCCCAGATATCAGATTATTAGCCAATATATTGATATCAGACTTTTGTTACTCTCTAATATCGGCTCTGACTCAAAAATCAGTTCAGGCATCGCAGGCTGTTCATCGTTTAGTAAATAGATGGTTTATATAGTAAGGTTATTACTTGTGTATTATTTATAGGTTATTATGTAATATTTAACAGTAAGTGTCTCTTGATCTAAATGAGTTTCATGCTTTTATTAACAATCAAAATTGACCCAGGAGGACAAATGCTCCGCAGCAAGACATCATGGACGTCAACTCCCCACTTTATTACATTATCAGGTTTTATTACATTATTTATTGAGTTATGAGTTATTTTTATTAAAGTACCAGGATATTGTTACATTACCAAGTTGTACATGGCTAAAATAAAAGGTATAGTTTCATTTAAATGAGGCCATAATTCCCAAAAAATAAGTGTAAAGTTGGAATTAAGTTGGCTAAGCAAAATTGACCCAGGAGGGCAAATGCTCCGCAGCAAGACATCATGGGGGTCGACACCCCCTTTATTACATTATCAGTTTATTTTCACATTTTAACTCTTTAAATTTAAATAAACCACATGGACACTAACAAACATCATTAAGTTCCCTTCCTCCCTCCTTCTCTCTTTCTTTCCTCCCCCTACCTTCCTCGCTTCATTCTTTCCTCTGTCCTTCTTTCCTTCCTTCCTCTTTTCCTTTCTCCCTTCCTCCTTTCTTAGCTCCCGTCCTTCTTTCCTTTCCCCCCTCCTTTCCTTCCTTCCTTCTCCCTCCCTCCCTCCTTTCCTACCTCTCACCCTTCCTTCCATCTTCCTCCTTTCCTTCCTTGTTCATTCCTTCCTTCCTCCCTCCTTTCTTTCCTTCCTCTTTTCCTTTCTGCCTCCCTCCTTTCTGTCCTTCCCTCCTTCTTTCCTCCTTCCTTCTTTCCTTCCCTCCTTCCTTCCTTTCCTCCTACCTTTCTGTCCTTCCTTCCTTCTTCCTCCCTCCTTTCCGTCCTTCCCTCCTTTCCTTTCTTCTTCCTCCCTTCCTTCCTCTGTTCCTTCCTCCTTCTCCCTCCTTTCCTTCCCTCCTCCCTTCCTCCCTCCTTTCCTTCCTTCCTCCTTTCCTGGACTAAAACATCTAATCTATCTGATAAGGTGCCAAATATTTACGTTTTGAATGGAGCCGAGATGATTGACAGCTCAGCAGCCTCCACATGAACAGGCTGATACAGATGTTACAGATGTTACTGACGGTTCATATCTCTGAAGCCTGAAAGTCACCAGTCAGTAAATAACCAGCAGCAAACATTAAAGCCATATTTCATATTTTATTTCTCCTGTTTAGTGAAGCAGGAAAATAAAAAGACTTCTGAGTGTTTTTCCTTCTGTTAATATTTACTATTGAAGAGAAAACACAGACACACACAATAGAGATCAGAAGCCGTCCTGCACTCAGGCTGCTTTAAGCTTTTATCACCATGTGGATCAGAAATGAGCTGAATGAAACATTAAACTTGTTTGGTCTATAAAAGATGATTTGACACCTTCAAAGGCTCATTTTTAGCTTTCTGTTAAGAATATTTAGTGTTTAGTTATTTTAGATATTTCACCCGGAAATATATGAAGTAGCATCACATGGAAATACTACAGTAAAGTACTAGTACCTCAAGCTGTACTACATTAAAGTATATGAAGTAGTGTAAACTAGCTAACTGTATATAAAGTAGTATAAACTAGCTAACTGTATATAAAGTAGTATAAACTAGCTAACTGTATATAAAGTAGTGTAAACTAGCTAACTGTATATAAAGTAGTATAAACTAGCTAACTGTATATAAAGTAGTATAAACTAGCTAACTGTATATAAAGTAGTATAAGCTAGCTAACTGTATATAAAGTAGTGTAAACTAGCTAACTGTATATAAAGTAGTGTAAACTAGCTAACTGTATATAAAGTAGTATAAGCTAGCTAACTGTATATAAAGTAGTATAAACTAGCTAACTGTATATAAAGTAGTGTAAACTAGCTAACTGTATATAAAGTAGTGTAAACTAGCTAACTGTATATAAAGTAGTATAAACTAGCTAACTGTATATAAAGTAGTGTAAACTAGCTAACTGTATATAAAGTAGTATAAACTAGCTAACTGTATATAAAGTAGTGTAAACTAGCTAACTGTATATAAAGTAGTGTAAACTAGCTAACTGTATATAAAGTAGTATAAACTAGCTAACTGTATATAAAGTAGTATAAGCTAGCTAACTGTATATAAAGTAGTGTAAACTAGCTAACTGTATATAAAGTAGTATAAACTAGCTAACTGTATATAAAGTAATGTAAACTAGCTAACTGTATATAAAGTAGTGTAAACTAGCAGGCCCGCCGCTCCCCATACGCAGAGTACGCAGAGCGCATAGGGCCTCAAGTACCTGGCGAGGGCCCCCAAAATTAAGGTTGCTAAAAAAAATGTCATGATAGTTATTATTTTATTACATTAAAGAAATGATATAAATTAGTTATGAACAGGCCGACCGTTGTTTATCTTAATTGTGTGCCCTATTACTCAAAACACATGAGTTACCTCGTTGGCTGCGTGCTGTGTAAAGGAGGAATTATCTCTGAACACTTAAACACCTTGTAACCATGGAAACTGGTACTTAACTTTACAGTTTAGCTTAACTACAGCACATGTGCGTCTTCACCTTCTCCTGTTTACTTCTCACTCTCTGCCACAGCGCAGCAAAAACACAGAATGTCAAAATAAAAGCGGTATTTTCAAAATAAAAGTTGACAGCCACACAAAGACACCTGAAACATGTACAAAATGACAATAATGGTATAAACAGTGATAAATTATAACTATGAGCTACATATTATATTGTAATGCTGCTGCTAAGAAAGTTTTTGACATTTTGTTTTATATAATTTGCTTAATATATACACTTTCATAATTATATGTATATTTCATGTCAATTATAAAATAAATTGGGGGGGGGGGCTCCCTGACCATTTATGCTTAGGGCCCCCAAAAGCTTAGCAGCGGCCCTGTAAACTAGCTGACTGTATATAAAGTAGTGTAAATTAGCTCCACCTCCAGCAGCTACAACAGTAACATGCTGCTCTAACACTGATGCTTCACTATTAATAATCTAATGATGTCATATATAATAATATATCACTACTTTTACTGTAATACTGCATACTACATCACTATAATACTGCAGTACTTTTACTGTAATACTGCATACTACATCACTATAATACTGCAGTACTTTTACTGTAATACTGCATACTACATCACTATAATACTGCAGTACTTTTACTGTAATACTGCATACTACATCACTCATAATACTGCAGTACTTTTACTTGTAATGGAGTATTTGTACATAGCAGTAAAGTTAAATGTTAGAGCTACAGTTTGTAGATGGGTGTAACCCACATGTGACGCAGCACAGAGCTGTCAGGCTGCATTTATGACTGAATCACATGATCAGATCAGATCAAAGTTGAAGTTATTAAACTTATCAGGAAGTGAAGCTCAGTCAGTTGTTGTTTCTGAGAGCTGAAATGGCGCAGAGAGATCAGCTGGACCGAGAAACACTCAGCTGTTCGATCTGTCTGGATCTACTGAAGGATCCGGTGACTACTTCCTGTGGACACAGCTACTGTATGAGCTGTATTAAAGGATTCTGGGATGGAGAGGATCAGAGGAAGATCTACAGCTGCCCTCAGTGCAGAGAGGCCTTCACACCGAGGCCTGTCCTGAAGAAAAACACCATGTTAGCAGATTTAGTGGAGCAGCTGAAGAAGACTGGACTCCAAGCTGCTCCTGCTGATCACTGCTATGCTGGACCTGAAGATGTGGCCTGTGATGTCTGCACTGGGAGGAAGCTGAAAGCCTTCAAGTCCTGTCTGGTGTGTCTGGCCTCTTACTGTGAGAATCATCTCCAGTCTCACTATGAATCACCTACATTTAAAAAACACAAGCTGGTGGAGGCCTCCAAGAAGCTCCAGGAGAACATCTGCTCTCGTCATGATGAGGTGATGAAGATATTCTGCCGTACAGATAAGAAGAGTATCTGTTATCTGTGCACTATGGAGGATCATAAAGGCCACGACACAGTCCCAGCTGCAGCAGAAAGGACTGAGAGGCAGAGAGAGCTCGAGGTGAGTCGACTAAACATCCAGCAGAGAATCCAGGACAGAGAGAAAGATGTGAAGCTGCTTCAACAGGAGGTGGAGGCCGTCAGTCGCTCTGCTGATAAAGCCGTGGAGGACAGTGAGAAAATCTTCACTCAGCTGATCCGTCTCCTCCAGAAAAGAAGCTCTGATGTGAAGCAGCAGATCAGATCCCAGCAGGAAACTGAAGTGAGTGGAGTCAAAGAGCTTCAGGAGAAGCTGCAGCAGGAGATCACTGAGCTGAAGAGGAAAGACGCTGAACTGAAGCAGCTCTCACACACAGAGGATCACAACCAGTTTCTACACAACTACCCCTCAGTGTCACAACTCAGTGAACCTACAGACTCATCCAGCATCAATATCCGTCCTCTCAGATACTTTGAGGATGTGACAGCAGCTGTGTCAGAGCTCAGAGATAAACTACAGGACATCCTGAGGGACGAATGGACAAACATCTCACAGGCAGTGACTGAAGTGGACGTTTTACTGCCAGAACCAGAACCCAAGATCAGAGCTGAGTTCTTAAAATATTCATGTGAAATCACTCTGGATCCAAACACAGTAAACACAAATCTGTTATTATCTGATGAGAACAGAAAAGTAGATTATACGAGTCAACAACAGTCTTATTCTAGTCACACAGACAGATTCACTCATCATCTTCAGGTCCTGAGTAGAGAGAGTCTGACTGGACGTTGTTACTGGGAGGTGGAGAGGAGAGGAGGGTTAGGAGTTGGTGTAGCAGTCGCATACAAGAATATCAGCAGAGCAGGAGGTGAATCTGCATTTGGATGTAATGACAAATCTTGGTCTTTATATTGTTACCCTAACAGTTATAGACTTGACTTCAACAACATTAAAACTCCCGTCTCAGGTCCTGGTTCCTCCAGAGTCGGAGTGTACCTGGATCACAGAGCAGGTATTCTGTCCTTCTACAGCGTCTCTGAAACCATGACTCTCCTCCACAGAGTCCAGACCATATTCACTCAGCCTCTCTATGCTGGACTTTATGTTTATTCCACAGCTGAGTTGTGTAAAGTGAAATAGACAGAAGTCATTTCAGACTTCATGTGTCAGATGTTGTAATTCTTCATGTTTTTGTCTCCATGTTTCTGAGCTGCTCAGCGATCAGCTGACATGCTAATAGTGATATTCAACACTTTGTTTACTTTATGTATGTGTCGTTTATATGTTCAGTTTCTTTAAATGTGACTTTTTCCTGTGTGTTTTTATCCATGGAGGCTCTCACTGCTCATCACCATGTTTTTAACCTTCACTGACATTTCTTCAGATGAAAATGTGAACTTCTCTTTGTTCTAAATGTTAGTTTCATGTTTGTATTGATGTATTTGTGTCTGTTGTTTCTTAAACAGAGAAAACAGCAGAACTTCCTTCATCACAGATATTTTGTTCTCATCACTTTGTAAATTCATAAAGAAATGTTCAATCAAACTGTAATGATCATGATAATAATCATTAATGATGTTCTTGTACATAGCTGACATTCTGGGTTACACTAACTGACTGTGTGGATGAAGTCAATCTGAACATGAAATCATTGATCACACTTTACTGATTGGATGTGTCAACAATCTGAAGCTTCAATAATCAATAAACACCATTTTATCAACAGTGATCAAAGTGTTTTCTTCTCATTCAAAGCTTGTGTACTTTTACTGTAATACTGCATACTATATCACTCATAATACTGCAGTACTTTTACTGTAATACTGCATACTACATCACTATAATACTGCAGTACTTTTACTGTAATACTGCATACTACATCACTATAATACTGCAGTACTTTTACTGTAATACTGCATACTACATCACTCATAATACTGCAGTACTTTTACTGTAATACTGCATACTACATCACTATAATATTGCAGTACTTTTACTGTAATACTGCATACTACATCACTCATAATACTGCAGTACTTTTACTGTAATACTGCATACTACATCACTATAATACTGCAGTACTTTTACTGTAATACTGCATACTACATCACTATAATACTGCAGTACTTTTACTGTAATACTGCATACTACATCACTCATAATACTGCAGTACTTTTACTGTAATACTGCATACTACATCACTATAATACTGCAGTACTTTTACTGTAATACTGCATACTACATCACTATAATACTGCAGTACTTTTACTGTAATACTGCATACTATATCACTCATAATACTGCAGTACTTTTACTGTAATACTGCATACTACATCACTATAATACTGCAGTACTTTTACTGTAATACTGCATACTACATCACTATAATACTGCAGTACTTTTACTGTAATACTGCATACTACATCACTCATAATACTGCAGTACTTTTACTGTAATACTGCATACTACATCACTCATAATACTGCAGTACTTTTACTGTAATACTGCAGTACTTTTACTGTAATACTGCATACTACATCACTATAATACTGCAGTACTTTTACTGTAATACTGCATACTACATCACTATAATACTGCAGTACTTTTACTGTAATACTGCATACTACATCACTATAATACTGCAGTACTTTTACTGTAATACTGCAGTACTTTTACTGTAATACTGCGTACTACATCACTCATAATACTGAAGTACTTTTACTGTAATACTGGAGAGAGAGAGAGAGGGAGAGGGGAAGTAAAAGTAAACAAAGATGTTAGAGAAGAAGGATGGAACGGAGGGAAGGAAGGAGAGAAAGCGGGAAAATAAGAGGAAGTGGACAATAACTTCTTCAAACACATTAATCAAGCTCGTTATAACAGAAGTACACAAGGAGCAAGGAATACAAATTTAACTCTCACACACTGCTCAAACTCATATTTAACACATTTAACACATATTTTGAATACTCTAAATACTTCTTACTTTTAGTCTGAAATGTGACGACTTCTCCTTTAAAACATCTGAGTGCAGCTGATACATATTTATGTTTTAGAGTTTTTGACCCATATTTATTTAAAAATCACACATATTTAAATCTTCACATTTAATATAGTTCCTGTGTAAAAACTGAATAATAAAATAATAAACTGACTGATGATGTATTTATGATGAATGATTGATTTGTTATTCAGGAGTTTGAGGTGAAACTGAGTCTGAATATGAACAGTGTTTAATTTAGGGATGAAACTAATGACTGCGAGTGTGTGTGTGTGTGTGTATATGTGTTTGCATGTATGTGTGTGTGTGTATGTGTGTGTGTCTGTGTGTATGTGTGTGTGTGTGTGTGTGTGTGTGTCTGTGTTTGCATGATTGTGTGCATGCGTGTCTATTTGTCTGTGTGCGTGTGTGTGTGTGTGTGTGTGTGTGTGTGTATGCGTGTGTTTCCGTGACAACGACAACGGAGCCGCAGTGATGTAATCAGCCTCGATGTTGTGTGTTATTGTCTGATAACGGCACGGCTCACTGTGGATTATCATAAATATACTACACACACACACACGCACACACATACATACACACACACACACACCATGACCAAAGAGCTTACCAGCAGCTGCAGCACTGAGGACTGGTTATACTGGTCAAACACTTTTAGACATTTATTGTGTCAATTATTCATCATTTCACTACCAGTGGAGACATGAAGCCAAAGAACAAAAACAGTTTCATAAATTATTAAACACTAAAGAATAAAGAATAAAATCCTCCGTCGTGTTATTTTTATCTTCAAACAATGAAACCGCTGCCACAAATATGTTCATGAAGCTTTGAGTTGTCTTTTAGGATCTGGAGTCCATTCCACCAGAATCTGCATCATGAGACGATTCCCTCTCATTTTGACTCATTTCACTAATCATAAACCATTCCTGCCACACGTGCACGCTCATGCACGCTCATGCACGGTCATATCCAACACTTTTATACTTTACCAATCCAGCATGTGTGAGATTAAAGTAGTAACTATGAACATGTATTCAGAAGCAGCCAATCAGTGGTTAGTTAGTAGGTGATTAAAGGTGTTAATGAGTTTGTGGCATGCTAACCATTAAACCTGCATTAACTACACATGTTCTGGTCCTGAACACCAAGTCTCACCCAGCTGAGCTCCACTTTAAAACCAGTCTGAATCAACTTGAAGCCCATATAGGCAAGGTGGACAGGTGGGGTCACCATGGAAACTGCAGACAAACCTACTTGGGACTTATATTTGCAGCTCAAATTTAACCCTTATGGAGCCCACATGGACATGCTGCTAGATCTGAGAGGTAAAGTAAGAATAAATGTGTGTTCTGAGTTTGACATACCACAGAAAAGTGTGTTGTTAACCACCCTGCCAAATTTGAATGATTAAAAAAATCGCCAAATATATGAAATTAGGCTTCAAAGTTGTGTAAAAATCAGCCTCTTTCTCTGCTCCCAAACGCTGAAGCCCCGCCCCCTACCAAGTGTCACCTGTCAATCAAAGTCACCACCTCGACCAGAAACATGGATGCTAGGTCTGAGAGC
This sequence comes from Scomber colias, assembly GCA_021039105.1. Classification (NCBI taxonomy): domain Eukaryota; kingdom Metazoa; phylum Chordata; class Actinopteri; order Scombriformes; family Scombridae; genus Scomber; species Scomber colias. The sequence goes on from JAJDFG010001244.1 coordinate 14,551, forward strand.
TTTCTGCTGCTAACTCAGCTGTTAGATTGGCTACTAGCTCAGCTGCTAGCTCGGCGGCTAACTCAGCTAACTGGCTAACTGTAGACTGTAGTAGTAGTAGTGTGAGCTGAATGTATTTATACCTCTACAGCAGCAGGGGCGGGTTTATGATAATCACTAAATTTAATGTGTTTAGAAGAAAATGTCTGAATTCACTTTACACAGTCTTTAAAGAAACTGTCTTTTTCCTCACGTTACAAACAGTATTTACATCGATCCTCACGTGTTTTCAGTTTGATGATATTCTCGGCTGACGATATGATGCTGTTCCTCAGACTTTTTCCTCTCAGCTCTTCTTCTACTGAGCCTCCCAAACGGTGTATTAATGCTCATATTTACAAAGCAGCCACAACTTGCAGCTTTCAGGATGAAAAGAGAATCTCCATCACTTGTTTCTTTCAGCAGATAAACACAGACTGAACCACATTCATGTCTCATTAGGCGATTCAATATTTCTAATAATATTCTCACATGCATAAAAACACTCAACGAGTCACAGCTGCTTGTTACTAAAGTATCATTAAACTGTTTATGGTTTAGACTCTGGAAGCACTTTATTAAAGATCCTCTCTGCTTTAAATGATAAAGTGTCTGATATGGGTTTTTTTCCAATTTAAAGAAGTCAATTATCTTCTTAAAATCCTTAAAATGGAATATTGTTGGTTGCTAAAGCTTCAAGTTAAAGAACATTATTTAAATTTAACATAAATAAAATGGAAAATGACCCTTTTCTTCAGCTTTTCTTCATTCTCCTCATCCACCACCATTGCTGCTTATTTTTAGGATATAATGAGTTTTTAGGTCATGATCAGTGTTTAGTGTTTATTGTTCTGTTACTGGGAGCCGAACGGTCTCCTCCTCTCCAGAACAAACAGAGCGGGTGATTAAAGCCGGTAAATACAATGAAAGTATGAAAATAGTTGGCTGGAAATGTTTTAATGTCTGAACATCTGGCCGACAGCTGCTGCTTATGGAAAACTAACTAGGTCACACTGATACTTCTTGTAATGGAGTATTTTGTCATTACTTTTAAATCCTTTGTTACTTTTGTTGTGTTTTCTGCTTGGAAATCACATCACGACTATGACAGGAAAACTACTATAAACACAGCGGCTCCGCCCAAAATCAGCTGGATGTTGTTTCTCTCAGATTTTTACTTTTCATTCATCTGCTGAAGGAGGAAAGTTTCTCACCTCTTACACATGTAACTATGGTCATAACTGTGAAATCAAAACAAGTTTGGAGCCAATCACGGTCCAGTATGCATCTCACTTAAAAATGTGCAGTATTATAGTGATGTAGTATGCAGTATTACAGTAAAAGTACTGCAGTATTATAGTGATGTAGTATGCAGTAGTACAGTAAAAGTACTGCAGTATTATAGTGATGTAGTATGCAGTATTACAGTAAAAGTACTGCAGTATTATAGTGATGTAGTATGCAGTATTACAGTAAAAGTACTGCAGTATTATGAGTGATATAGTATGCAGTATTACAGTAAAAGTACTGCAGTATTATGAGTGATGTAGTATGCAGTATTACAGTAAAAGTACTGCAGTATTATGAGAGATGTAGTATGCAGTATTACAGTAAAAGTACTGCAGTATTATGAGTGATGTAGTGTGCAGTATTACAGTAAAAGTACTACAGTATTATGAGTGATGTAGTATGCAGTATTACAGTAAAAGTACTGCAGTATTATGAGTGATGTAGTATGCAGTATTACAGTAAAAGTACTGCAGTTTTATAGTGATGTAGTATGCAGTATTACAGTAAAAGTACTGCAGTATTATAGTGACGTAGTATGCAGTATTACAGTAAAAGTACACAAGCTTTGAATGAGAAGAAAACACTTTGATCACTGTTGATAAAATGGTGTTTATTGATTATTGAAGCTTCAGATTGTTGACACATCCAATCAGTAAAGTGTGATCAATGATTTCATGTTCAGATTGACTTCATCCACACAGTCAGTTAGTGTAACCCAGAATGTCAGCTATGTACAAGAACATCATTAATGATTATTATCATGATCATTACAGTTTGATTGAACATTTCTTTATGAATTTACAAAGTGATGAGAACAAAATATCTGTGATGAAGGAAGTTCTGCTGTTTTCTGTGATCCAGGTACACTCCGACTCTGTAGAAATCAGGACCTGAGACGGGAGTTTTAATGTTGTCGAAGAAAAATTCATAACAGTTAGTTTCACAATATAAAGACCAAGATTTGTCATTATATCCAAATGAAGATTCATTTCCTGCTCTGCTGATATTCTTGTATGCGACTGCTACTAAAACTGTTCTCCTCCACTCCACCTCCCAGTAACAACGTCCAGTCAGACTCTCTCTACTCAGGACCTGATAACAATCAGTGAATCGGTCTGTGTGACTAGAATAAGAATGTTGTTGTAATGTCCATTCTACTTTTTTGTTCCCCTCAGATAATAACAGATATGTGTGTGCTGTGTTTGGATCCAGAGTAATTTCACGTGAATATTTTAAGAACCCAGCTCTGGTCTTGGGTTCTGGTTGTGGCAGTAAAACGTCCACTTCAGTCACTGCCAGTGAGATATTTGTCCATTTGTCCCTCAGGATGTCCTGTAGTTTATCTCTGAGCTCTGACACAGCTGCTGTCACATCCTCAAAGTCTCTCAGAGGACGGATATTGATGCTGGATGAGTCTGTAGGTTCACTGAGTTGTGACACTGAGGGGTAGTTGTGTAGAAACTGGTTGTGATCCTCTGTGTGTGAGAGCTGCTTCAGTTCAGCATCTTTCCTCTTCAGCTCAGTGATCTCCTGCTGCAGCTTCTCCTGAAGCTCTTTGACTCCACTCACTTCAGTTTCCTGCTGGGATCTGATCTGCTGCTTCACATCAGAGCTTCTTTTCTGGAGGAGACGGATCAGCTGAGTGAAGATCTTCTCACTGTCCTCCACTGCTTTATCAGCAGAGCGACTGACGGCCTCCACCTCCTGTTGAAGCAGCTTCACGTCTTTCTCTCTGTCCTGGATTCTCTGCTGGATGTTTAGTCGACTCACCTCGAGCTCTCTCTGCCTCTCAGTCCTTTCTGCTACAGCTGGGACTGTGTCGTGGCCTTTATGTTCATCCATAGTGCACAGATAACAGATACTCTTCTTATCTGTACGGCAGAATATCTTCATCACCTCATCATGACGAGAGCAGATGTTCTCCTGGAGTTTCTTGGAGGGCTCCACCAGCTTGTGTTTTTTAAATGTAGGTGATTCATAGTGAGACTGGAGGTGATTCTCACAGTAAGAGGCCAGACACACCAGACAGGACTTGAAGGCTTTCAGCTTCCTCCCAGTGCAGACATCACAGGCCACATCTTCAGGTCCAGCATAGCAGTGATCAGCAGGAGCAGCTTGGAGTCCAGTCTTCTTCAGCTGCTCCACTAAAGCTGCTAACATGGTGTTTATCTTCAGGACAGGCCTCGGTGTGAAGGCCTCTCTGCACTGAGGGCAGCTGTAGATCTTCCTCTGATCCTCTCCATCCCAGAATCCTTTAATACAGCTCATACAGTAGTTGTGTCCACAGGTAGTAGTCACCGGTTCCTTCAGTAGATCCAGACAGATCGAACAGGAGAAGGATTCTCGGTCCAGCTGATCTCTCTGCGCCATTTCAGCTCTCAGAGGCAACGACTGACTGACCTTCACTTCCTGATAAATGAAACAGGTTTGATCTGATCTGATCATGTGATTCAGTCAGAAATGTAGCCTGACAGCTCTGTGCTGCGTCACATGTTGGTTACACCCATCTACAAACTGTAGATCTGAAGGGAGAGAACAAGGAACTCTGATCCCAGAGTGGAGCTTGTTGTGTTTAAAGAACAGGGACGGTTATCAGGACGAGGAGCCGCACTGTGGATTCAAACTGTGTTTCCTCATTTACAGTAAAGTCTCAGTTAAAAGCTGCTCAACATTTAACTTTACTGCTATGTACAAATACTCCATTACAAGTAAAAGTACTGCAGTATTATAGTGATGTAGTATGCAGTATTACAGTAAAAGTACTGCAGTATTATAGTGATGTAGTATGCAGTATTACAGTAAAAGTACTGCAGTATTATGAGTGATGTAGTATGCAGTATTACAGTAAAAGTACTGCAGTATTATAGTGATGTAGTATGCAGTATTACAGTAAAAGTACTGCAGTATTATAGTGATGTAGTATGCAGTATTACAGTAAAAGTACACAAGCTTTGAATGAGAAGAAAACACTTTGATCACTGTTGATAAAATCCTGTTTATTGATTATTGAAGCTTCAGATTGTTGACACATCCAATCAGTAAAGTGTGATCAATGATTTCATGTTCAGATTGACTTCATCCACACAGTCAGTTAGTGTAACCCAGAATGTCAGCTATGTACAAGAACATCATTAATGATTATTATCATGATCATTACAGTTTGATTGAACATTTCTTTATGAATTTACAAAGTGATGAGAACAAAATATCTGTGATGAAGGAAGTTCTGCTGTTTTCTCTGTTTAAGAAACAACAGACACAAATACATCAATACAAACATGAAACGAACATTTAGAACAAAGAGAAGTTCACATTTTCATCTGAAGAAATGTCAGTGAAGGTTAAAAACATGGTGATGAGCAGTGAGAGCCTCCATGGATAAAAACACACAGGAAAAAGTCACATTTAAAGAAACTGAATATATAAACGACACATACATAAAGTAAACAAAGTGTTTAATATCACTATTAGCGTGCCAGCTGATCTCTGAGCAGCTCAGAAACATGGAGACAAAAACATGAAGAATTACAACATCTGACACATGAAGTCTGAAATGACTTCTGTCTATTTCACTTTACACAACTCAACTGTGGAATCGGGATAAACATAAAGTCCAGCATAGAGAGGCTGAGTGAATGTGGTCTGGACTCTGTGGAGGAGAGTCATGGTTTCAGAGATGTTGTAGAAGGACAGAATACCTGCTCTGTGATCCAGGTACACTCCGACTCTGGAGGAACCAGGACCTGAGACGAGAGTATGAATGTTGTTGAACCAAAATTCATAACTGTTAGTGTGACAACGTAAAGACCAAGATTTGTCATTATATCCAAATTCAGATTCTTCTCCTGCTCTGCTGATATTCTTGTATGCGACTGCTACATCAACTCCTTCTACGCACCTCTCCACCTCCCAGTAACAACGTCCAGTCAGACTCTCTCTACTCAGGACCTGAGGACAACTAGTGAATCTGTCTGTGTGACTTGAATAAGACTGATGTCGTCCCATCCGTTCTACTTTTCTGTTCCCCTCAGATAATAACAGCTGTGTGTTTGCTGTGTTTGGATCCAGAGTGATTTCACGTGAATATTTTAAGAACTCAGCTCTGGTCTTGGGTTCTGGTTGCGGCAGTAAAACGTCCACTTTAGTCACTGCCAGTGAGATATTTGTCCATTCGTCCCTCAGGATGTCCTGTAGTTTATCTCTGAGCTCTGACACAGCTGCTGTCACATCCTCAAAGTATCTGAGAGGACGGATATTGATGCTGGATGAGTCTGTAGGTTCACTGAGTTGTGACACTGAGGGGTAGTTGTGTAGAAACTGGTTGTGATCCTCTGTGTGTGAGAGCTGCTTCAGTTCATCGTCTTTCCTCTTCAGCTCAGTGATCTCCTGCTGCAGCTTCTCCTGAAGCTCTTTGACTCCACTCACTTCAGTTTCCTGCTGGGATCTGATCTGCTGCTTCACATCAGAGCTTCTTTTCTGGAGGAGACGGATCAGCTGAGTGAGGATCTCCTCACTGTCCTCCACTGCTTTATCAGCAGAGCGACTGACGGCCTCCACCTCCTGTTGAAGCAGCTTCACAACTTTCTCTCTGTCCTGGATTCTCTGCTGGATGTTTAGTCGACTCACCTCGAGCTCTCTCTGCCTCTCAGTCCTTTCTGCTACAGCTGGGACTGTGTCGTGGCCTTTATGACCCTCCATAGTGCACAGATAACAGATACTCTTCTTATCTGTACGGCAGAATATCTTCATCACCTCATCATGACGAGAGCAGATGTTCTCCTGGAGCTTCTTGGAGGGCTCCACCAGCTTGTGTTTTTTAAATGTAGGTGATTCAAAGTGAGACTGGAGGTGACTCTCACAGTAAGAGGCCAGACACACCAGACAGGACTTGAAGGCTTTCAGCTTCCTCCCAGTGCAGACATCACAGGCCACATCTTCAGGTCCAGCATAGCAGTGATCAGCAGGAGCAGCTTGGAGTCCAGTCTTCTTCAGCTGCTCCACTAAAGCTGCTAACAGGGTGTTTTTCTTCAGGACAGGCCTCGGTGTGAAGGCCTCTCTGCACTGAGGGCAGCTGTAGATCTTCCTCTGATCCTCTCCATCCCAGAATCCTTTAATACAGCTCATACAGTAGTTGTGTCCACAGGGAAGACCCACCGGATCCTTCAGTAGATCCAGACAGATCGAACAGCTGAGTGTTTCTCGGTCCAGCTGATCGTTCTGCGCCATTTCAGCTCTCAGAGACAACGACTGACTGAGCTTCACTTCCTGATAAATGAAACAGGTTTGATCTGATCTGATCATGTGATTCAGTCAGAAATGCAGCCTGACAGCTCTGTGCTGCGTCACATGTTGGTTACACCCATCTACAATCTGTAGATCTGAAGGGAGAGAACAAGGAACTCTGATCCCAGAGTGGAGCTTGTTGTTTTAAAGAACAGGGACGGTTATCAGGACGAGGAGCCGCACTGTGGATTCAAACTGTGTTTCCTCATTTACAGTAAAGTCTCAGTTAAAAGCTGCTCAACATTTAACTTTACTGCTATGTACAAATACTCCATTACAAGTAAAAGTACTGCAGTATTATAGTGATGTAGTATGCAGTATTACAGTAAAAGTACTGCAGTATTATGAGTGATATAGTATGCAGCATAACATCATGGGGCCCCGGTGCAAACATTTTTTTTGTACCCCCACCCCCCGCCCTAAACACAAGCAAACACACGCTTGGACACTGCTGCTAGCTCTGCTGAGGGGATCCACTGCTGCTAGCTCTGCTGAGAGGATCCACTGCTGCTAGCTCTGCTGAGGGGATCCACTGCTGCTAGCTCTGCTGAGGGGATCCACTGCTGCTAGCTCTGCTGAGAGGATCCACTGCTGCTAGCTCTGGCTACACTAAGAGGAGCCACTGCTGCTAGCTCTGCTGAGAGAGAGGAACCACTGCTGCTAGCTCTGCTGAGAGGAACCACTGCTGTTAGCTCTGCTGAGAGGAACCACTGCTGCTAGCTCTGCTGAGAGGAACCACTGCTGCTAGCTCTGGCTACACTGAGAGGAACCACTGCTGCTAGCTCTGCTGAGAGGAACCACTGCTGCTAGCTCTGCTGAGAGGAACCACTGCTGCTGGCTCTGGCTACACTGAGAGGAACCACTGCTGCTAGCTCTGGCTACACTGAGAGGAACCACTGCTGCTAGCTCTGGCTACACTGAGAGGAACCACTGCTGCTAGCTCTGGCTACACTGAGAGGAACCACTGCTGCTAGCCTGCAGCAAACATTTCTGACAGTTTTTTGCCCCGAGCAGCGTCGGTCGTGAGAGCTTTTCTTTTCTCCATTCTTCAGCTCCGCCTTTTCGTTTTTTACCTGCATTCTCCATTTTGTAAACCTCACTTAGTTTTCGTGTGTTGGTGTGTTGTTTCTCTCACTCACTCTCTCATCATGACTGTTTGTCATTAAAGGTGATTGGCGAGGGGGGTGTCTAGAACATGAGTGGGTGGGACTCCTTGGCCTCTGTAGCCTATCATAGGGCCATTGGACCAGGTAATCTTTAGACAGACAAGCCAATGGGCCTCTACTGTGTCTGCAGGCTGCAGTGGAGCTCTGTGGGCCGGTGCATGTCTCTGGCCCTGGGCTGGGAGAGTTTTATGAGTGATGTAGTATGCAGTATTACAGTAAAAGTACTGCAGTATTATAGTGATGTAGTATGCAGTATTACAGTAAAAGTACTGCAGTATTATAGTGATGTAGTATGCAGTATTACAGTAAAAGTACTGCAGTATTATAGTGATGTAGTATGCAGTATTACAGTAAAAGTACTGCAGTATTATGAGTGATGTAGTATGCAGTATTACAGTAAAAGTACTGCAGTATTATGAGAGATGTAGTATGCAGTATTACAGTAAGAGTACTGCAGTATTACAGTACTAGTAGTGGTTTGGAGCCTTATATATGATGTTTTTTATTTGTGGGAACTGAACCGTTAATTAAATGAAACCATGTGAGGCGTCCAGAGGGGAAAATATCTCTTTGGTGGAGCCGCTCATAAATATCTGAAACATGAGCCAAAACTACAAGAACACACAAGACGACACACAGAGAGGCTGGAAACTAACTCCAGAATTATGAATCAATCTGAAGAGTAATGAAAAAGCTGTCAAATACATTTAGTGGAGTATGAAATGTAATATTTCCCTCTGAACTGTAGTGAATTAGAAGTTTAAAGTCCCATAAAATGGAAATAGTAAAGTATAAGTATCATGAGCAGCACTGCAGGTGATGCACAGTATAATAAATAATCTCATGTTTAACCCTTGTGTCGTCCTCCCGGGTCAAATTGACCCCGTCTGTTTTGACGGTTCCTTCCTCCCTCCCTTCCTTCCTTCCCTCCCTCCTACTTTCCTTCCTTCCCTCTTTCCTTCCTTCCTTCCTACCTTCCACCTTCCTTCCGTCTGTCCTTCCTCCATCCTTTCCTTCCTTCCCTCTTCCCTTCCTTCCTCCATCCTTCCTACCTCCCTCCCTTCCGTCTGTCCTACGTACCTACCTACCTACCCTCCCTCCCTCCTTCCCTTCCCTCCCTCCTACCTTCCTTCCTTCCCTCTTTCCTTCCTTCCTTCCTTCCTTCCTTCCTACCTTCCACCCTTCCCTCTTTCCTCCCTCCCTCCCTTCTTCCTTCCTACCTCCCTCCATTCTGTCTGTCCTACCTACCTACCTACCTTCCCTCCCTCCCTCCCTTCCTTCCCTTCCTTCCTCCATCCTTTCCTCCCTTCCTTCCCTTCCTTCCCTTCCTCCCTTGACTTGAGGACAACAGGAGGGTTAAATATGTTTAAGAGAAAGAAACAACCAAACAACACGACACATTAACGTTATTTTTCTAATTTATTTATGAAAAAATATATTTCTTGATTCTGAACCGAGACATTAGGCACATTAACATAGATATATATACAATTCTCTCTTTTTTTTTTATAAATACAAAATTATTTACAAAGGGCAAAAAATTAAATAGGGAAAAAAAAAACAACATCATCAACAGCTATCTTCTGGAGAGGATATGTACACATTGCATTGCTTTTCTTTAAATTAACGAAGATAGTAAAACACAGACAGAACTACACATGAACATGAACAACACATATTTTTGGTATCAAATGGATTAGGTATAAAAAAAAAAGAAAATTAAGCTCTTTGGAGTCCTTCACTGTTAAAAAAAAGTTCATTTTAAATATAAATAGAAGAAGAAAACACCCATCATGTGTTTCCATTGCTTCCTGTTTACTGGCTGTGTGGTCGATAAAGTTTTTTTTTTTGCTTTTTGAATCATAGAAAAATAAACTTCTAAAGCCTCTAAAAATGGTGGAGGGGTAAAGGGGAACAGGTGGAGTCAGAAAAAAAAAGGTCAAAATGTAGATTATTGTTCATGAGGTGAAAATGCTTCCTGTTTAGTGGCTGTGTGGTCGATAAAGTTTTTTTTTTTTTTTTGCTTTTTTGAATCATAGAAAAATAAACTTCTAAAGCCTCTAAAAATAGTGGAAGAGTCGAGGGTTGAGGGGAACAGGTGGAGTCACAAAAAAGGTGAAAATGTAGATTATTGTTCATGAGGTGAAAATGGAAGAAAAACAGCTGATTTGTTTCGTAGAGGTGCGACGAACTCTCTCCCTGATTCACCTGAAACCTCGTTCAGATTGGGATTAAAGACCAAAAACTGTCACAGTACAACATGATGACGGGGTTTAAAAAGCTTTCTGGGCTTCGTAAATACAGGATTTTGATTATGAAGATAGAAATAAAATGATTAAAATGATTAAAAACCCCTTTAACTGGCTTTACTGCTGGTCCTGAACGTTGGCTTTAAGTCCTTTTAAGTCGCAGTTTGTTCTTTTTAAATTATTAAGAAGAGGCACTTCAGAGTTGGTAAGGATTGGACGGTTTTGATTGTTAAGGCGGATCTTCTTCTTCTTCTCATTATTAATATTGTTATTATTATAACAACAGGCCACAATGTGATGCTTCACTTTCAAAAGAAACAACAATAATTAAAATCGTCCCTGTTCCGTCTTTCAAACAGGAAGTCTTCACTCAGGTAGTTTGACCCTAAAATTAAAAAAATGGTCCTTTTTTTTAATGACTTTTTTTGACATCTTTCACACATGCATCACAACCATGAACGCTTCTAGATGTTACCCAATGGGCTGGAGGCGTTTCTTATCATGTGACAGGAAGCAGGAAACAGGAAGAACAGGAAACATCCGAGGGGGAAGAAGAAGAAGAAGAAGAAGAAGAAGAAGAAGAAGAAGAAGGGGCGATGATTCGGTTATTTATGGAGTATTCCCAGATATCCAGCGGTGTGCTACATGTGTGAAAGAGCAGCGATGTCGGGACCCGATTCTCCTCGTACGAACTCTTGATATCGTCCAAGAGTTCGTATGATTAAAAAACTTTATTAACGATGCGCAGGTTAGGGAGCGTTGCTAGGATACCAGTCTTTTTTTTTTCCTGGTCGGCTGGACGGCTCCAACTCTTAATGTCCTCTCTCTTTCTCTTTCATGTTTGATCCAAAGGAAATTCAGATATACAGACAGAAAAATTATATTAAGATTTAAAAAGGTATAAAAAAAAGAAAAAGAAAAATAGTGCAAATGACGCCGGACATTCAGTCTTTTCTCTTTTCTCTCCTCTGCTGCTCTTTCTTCTCAGAATCATCCAAAAAAATAACGATATCGAAGCAGAAAAGAAAATCTTTTAAAAAGTCCTTTCTTTCTTTCTTTTTTTTTTTGTTGTTTTTTCTCCATGTTGAGCAGCAGTAATAAATATTAAATAATAATGCATGTAGAATAGATCCTCTGGGTGAGTTTCAGGCCTTCAGTGTTCGAAGTCCTGCTGAAACCTGGAGGTTATACCTGAGAACGACACAGAGAAACATCGGTTAGTCGTCAGCGTATCGGATCACTTCTGTTCGCTTATATTTAAAAAACAAGCTATGAGTCATGAAAGTGGATCATTAAATCTTATTTAAAGAAGCTATAAGATCCCATTTTAGAGTCTTGTGTGGGATGAACTGGAGAAAATAAATGTTTATGGCATTTAAATTGATCGAATCGAAATGATATGTTTAATTTTGGCAAATTTAAGTCCCTACTTTTGAAGCATATGTTTCGTTTTAACCTAAAAATCAGCTAATAAAATGTCTCTGCTGTGAAATAGAGATGACTCTTTACCTCAGCTATATGAGCTTTGATTTAGCTGCTGAGTTATTCAATCATTAAAAAGGCAAATAAGCCAATTTCTGAAAGATATTAAGCTTTGAGGATCGTTTTTGTGGGACTTTCAGTTGAAGTAATCATCAGTCCAACATCTTCTAATTTAATTAAAACTGTTCTGAGTGTTAATGAAGATCCAAAAAAAGAGGATTCTGACTATAAAACAAATGCAGAATAGATTTAACACTGAATGTTTGTTTTTAATGTCTGATTATATTTAAATGTACAACTTGAGACTCATGTTCAACATTAAAACACAAACTAAAGTCTGATTTCTCATTATTACATTATTTAAAAATTAGATTTTTATGGTGAATATTTATCATATTTTCTTAATCAGTCTTTATTTGTTCTTCCAATTGCTCATCTATTTTTAAGAGGCTATAAATAAAGACTTATAGAGGTGCAATTCTTAGAAAAACATAAAAATCGGAAGAAGTCTCTCCTTTCTTTACTTTTCACAACATCAAAACTGTGTGTGTGTGGTTGTGTGTGTGTGTGTGGTTGAGTGTGTTCGAGTCCTCACCTCAGTAGCAAACACACATTGCTCAATGTGCTCTGGGATGATGAACACCGGGTGATAAAGACTATCCTTTGCGAAACTGAGAGGCGGGACGATGATGGACGAGTCGCACTTCTTACTGTTAGAGAGAAAAAGAGAGAGAGAGACAGAGAGAGAGACGGAGGTGGTTGGTAAAGTGGCGGCAGCAAACATTTAGATATAAATACTTTGTGAAGGTGTGTGAGTGATGATCAGATAACAGAGGACAAACAAACAGGCTCTGACTCGTCTGCAGAGAAATGTGCAGAAGAGAGAAAGTAAAGAGACACAGAAAGAAAGAAAGACACCAAACATCAGCTGATTCTTACAGGTCAAACTTGTTCTTGGACAGGTGCTGCTCCTCTTTCGCCAGGTTACAGTCCGCCATTTTATTCTTAAACATGCTCATGCCGTCTCCGCCCTTCTCCACCAGCGCTGCGTCCTTGTTGGAGACTTTCAGCTGTCCTCCAGGGATGAGGAACGCTTCCTTCTCTCTCAGGCTGGCCAGCGCCGCTCCGGGTAAGCCTCCGTTATTCGGTCCGCCGCCACCGATCACGGCGTTGCGGTTGTTCACCGTCTCCAGGTCGTTCTTCACCGACGTGGACATGGCCGTCAGCTCTCTGCCGCGCCGAAGCTGCCGCAGGATGAAGATGGCGGCGCACAGCAGCAGAGTCAGCGTCACCAGGCCGAACGCGAAGGCGACTGCCAGCGGCACCGTGGGGAAACCGGCGGGAACGTGCGGCCTTACGGTCGGCTTGGTCGTCTCCAACGAGTACTCGCAACGTGCGCCCATAAATCCAGATGGGCACTCGCACACGGGCCCGGTGAAGTGGGTGTAACACTTGCCGCCGTTGTCACAGGGGAACTGGTCGCAGAGGCTGGTGCGCACGGAGCAGTCCTTGCTGGTGAAGCCGAGCGTGCACGTGCAGGTGAAGTCGTTGATGCCGTCGATGCAGGTGCCGGCGTTGCGGCAGGGGTTGCCGGCGCAGTCGTCGATGTTGGTCTCGCAGCGGGAGCCGGTGAATCCGGCCTGGCAGCGACACATGACGCGGTGACCGAGGTCCAGACAGTGAGCGCCTGCAGGGAGACACACAGGAGTCAGTTTACTCAGCAACACTACCTTCAAAGTCAGTGATGACAGGATGTAAGGGCGTAATCTACAATCTAGAACCAACAGAGAATTAAAGGATTAACTGTAAAGCTAACGTGACAGATATAGATATAGAATATGACGCCTTCAGCTACAGTTACAGATACAGATCAGCTCATATCTCACACAGAGAGAGAGAGAGAGAGAGAGAGAGAGAGCAGCATGGTGGAAGATAAACATGATATCTAGAAGTCAGGTGTTGTTGACGATGTGGAGAGCAGCCGGAAACACTCACTGACTCATTTTAAACATGAAGTGACACAAATATTCCTAATAAAAAGGTTTGTTAAGCAGTTATCAACGAGACTAACACTAACAAACTATTTCTCAGTGGCAAAAAAAAAGGTGACAAAGAATAGACACTTGAGGGAGAACATCTCTGCTAGTCTTACATCTTAGGTTGGAGATATATTTGCTTTTTAACCTCGAATTCATGCAGACAACCAGCTGATTTCTTTACATACTTGCTGATGTACTAGATAGAAACCAAACGTCCAGATTTGCAAGATTTAAATGTAAAAAATCAACCTAAATCAAGCATATTAGTAACTGTGTAGCGGCACATAAAAAGGTAACTGTAGACCCTAACACTGCCCCCTACTGTACACATTCAGACTTCAGCTTACAGACATAGGGTTCATTTCTGAGGATGTGCACAACTAATGCTCCAAACTGCCTTAAAAACTGTGCTTCAGTCTGGAAATGCATTAATAAAAAGCTGAAATACGACTTTTTCTACTATTGCTAAAACAAAAAGTGTGGTTAAGAAGGTGTTAGTTGATGCAAAGGTAAGAAATAACTAGTAATCGTAGGCTTTGTACACTTTTTTAATGAGCCAGACTCTCCAGAGACAAGAAGAAGAAGAGTTTAAAAGAGAAAAACATCCCAATGGAAAGAAAGCAGAGCAGAGAGAGAGAGGAGAGATGAGTGAAAAGGGGGCGAAGAAAAAGAAAAAAAAGTGTTTGTTACAACATGTCCTCACAACAGATGCCGCTAATCAGCAGAAACATGTGATTAGAAACATCATGAGGAAATGTTTTCCACCACCATCAGGTCAGCAGGAAGTCACATGACCAAAAAAAACCCTCTTTGGTTGGTTGTTGTCTTAAATCTTACCATCTAACAAAAACCATCTGTTTGACATGCAGGAAAGGAGGGAAGGAACAGAGGAAAGGAAGCGAGGAGACGAGACCTGCAGCGACTGAACTTCTGGAGATGTTTAAACTATGCAAGGTTTTTTTTTTTTTCTTTTCTGGGACGACATACTGAGTAAACAAAAGTGCTCTGCTTGGATCAGCTCCATATTTGGCTATTCTGCTGCTGCTGTGTTGCAACACTGCAAACACAACAACCAACCAGGCATCAGTTATGAAGAGCGGGGGGTGGGGGGGGTTCTCTCTACTCTCTCAGGCTCAGTGAGAAGCAGGAATGGTTGCAGATTGAAGATAAGCAGGCGGCGGTTTCTACACGCTAATAAGAACCTGAGGGAGCACTGAGAGTTATACTTGGACCCAGAGAGACAACGGCAGTCAGCAGGCCCCAAGATAACTGTGAGATTATTGTAATATATAATGATAAAGTGTCTGTCAGCGGAGCCGTCTCCTCCTGACTGTCTGTCTGCTCTCATAGAAAAAGTTTTTCAGCGTTGGACGTCTGATGTGAGAAAAGTTCAGGTGACTTAACTGAGAATCTCTTCACTTTGTCATTGAATAGATATCTGACACTTTCCCAACTCAGAAGCATTGTTAAGTTAAGCAGAACATGCCCATTGTTAAATTAGCACCACCACTGTTTTCTGTTTTTTTTTTACTACTAATCTCTTACATGTGTGTTTCTCTTCACTTCCAGGCAGCCTTGACTTTAAGAGACTCAAAACATTTTGTCAAAACTACTGAAATTGTAATATCTGGTGTGCACGGTGAGCTGTCTCATGAGCTGAACCCACAACTACATGCAAACACAGACAATTTAATTTAGTTATTTGTCTTGCATCTTGTTTCTTTTAACAATATTATCAGAAGAAATAAAGTTAGAAGTCTCAGCAGGTTGGAGTTTTAAAACAGATGTTTGTTGATGTAGTCAGTAAATGAGCTTCACTTCACTCCTGAATCCTGCAGTGTATACACGCACGTTACAACAAGTTAATTTATCTTTAAAGGCACAGCACAACATTTTCTGAGAGTAATGACCCATGGATCAGCCCGGCGCTGACAGCTCTATCAGGCTGAGAAACGCTGTCAGACGTCAGATTTCTACTCGCGACGACAGGATGAGCTCAACCAGGTAGAGAAAGAGAGAGAAAGAGAGAGAGAGAGGGAGAGAGAGGCAACAATGAAGGCTAAGATATTTATGTGTTTACAGACAGGAGCTGATAAGACTTGTTCAGAGGCTCCTCTACGTGCCAACCGAGGAGTTTATCTGCCCTTTGACACACAGACACACACACACACACACACACTCATACACACATACATATTCATACACACACTTTAAAACATTTTTAGTTTAACTTTAAACCCCAAAAACATCCAATTTGATCAATCTGACAACTTCAAACATCTGTGTTCATACTCGAAGCTTAAAATTTGAGGTAATGTCCCTTTAATGAAGGTCTGTCACGCTTCGTTGGCTAAACTGTAAACTCAGGATATATATATACTCCTCTGCTTTGTGCCAATATGAAAACACACAAACACAATAAATAAAAAGACTAACTTTCTAAACGACAGCATGTGGAAAGTCACAACCACCGAACCGGCTTTTATCTGCCTCATATCGAAAACGTACAAGCATGAAACCCTACAGGAACATGTGCACCTTATGGATGAATGCTTGAAGATGAGTTTTAAGCAAATGTGCAGCAAGATATGATCACAGGGTTTTCATAGAAGTGCTTTAAATGCAGTTTCAACACCAGTTTTCTTACGAGGAGACGAAAGAAAACGCTATTTAAAAACCTCTTTGGGCCACCGCAGAGTAAAGGAAAGCTGTGGTCTGTCACACTGACACACAGGTCATTGACTTTAAACTGAGTCAATGGACTTTATCTGATAGAACTGGCCTCCAGCACACATTAGTCAGTGTGATTACTTATGTTACATCATGACTGCTGCTGGATGCCATCGCGCTCGTTAATTGTGACAGCAGCTATGCAAACAAAATGCTCTCAAGTCAGAATGAAACTCAGTGTGGAAGTCTGAGCCTGAGCTTCTTTATTAGGTACAATATTATTATGATCATTTATTTTCTTAGCTTAAATGCTGGTGTGCTGTTGATTAATCTGTCCGAGTAATCCCGTATCATTGAGCTCTTATCGTCCATCGCTCACTGCTGAGTTGATTTCTTCCTCTTTGTTAGCATCCTGAGCATCAATACTAACTAATAATGTTTCTGTCTTCTTCTTTTAGATCTCTAGTATTGACCCTTTGAGTTCCCTCCCTTTGTTTCCTCCACATGGCTCAACTTCTCTCTCTTATAACTCAGGTAGTATCACTATGAGAGGTCCGCTCGTATGCAGACGATACCCTGCTGTACATCTGTGTGTCTAACCCTAACCCTGATGACACCAGCTCACTGAATCTTCATTAAACTCAACAAAAAATGAGCTTAAACATAAAAATCCATATAATCAGCTGCGATTCTGAGTCACTGCATTGAGATAAATATTCTGGAGCTGACTAAGAACTTATTTCTGAAACAACAAGCGAATTAAACAGCATGCTTTTTCCGCAGCATCAACACATAATTTAGTACTTTGGGAAGATTTTAAAGGAAAATTTGTCCAATCAGCATTGATGGTAATTTTAGTCAATTGAAGCAACTAATTCCTCGTTGTGTTCCTGCTTGCAGAGCCGAGCCGGTTGTACCAACACGTAGCAGAATACTTTGCATGCAAGCCTCTAAAGCCCAAACCCTCAAATCCTTCCAAGTAAGAAGATATTTGAGCAAAGGCACCACTAGACTGTATTTAAGTGTGAGCAGTTCAGGGTCTGCATGGTCCCAAACAGCCAAATCCTCTTCAGTCACAGCTCTTCAATGATATGCTTTGTGTCCTCGTCCATAATTCACTCGAGGTCATGTTGCAAAAACCACATCAAAAGCTACCCGCACCGAAACCTAAAACATCAACTGATTTTTACAAAGAGGTGTGAAGTTATGTTTGACGAACTGTGAAAGAAATGTGCACGAAGGCTTCCAAACAGACAGCGGTGGGAGGATTCGGTCAAGTGAGAGTCGAGATCTTCTCACAGATTAAGTCCCACAGAAAACTCTGCAAGTTCAGGCCGTAAAACCACTCTCACCTCATCACCTCATTACTTTGGTTTAAACCACAGAACAAGCCTGTCAGAGGAGATTAATAACCAGATAAATTAAAACAATACTTAACTTTAAATGATCCAGAAAGTAAATGAAGGCCAACGCACGCAGCAAGACTCTCCTTCTTTTTGTATGAATGTATTAGCTAGCACCAACATGACTATTCATAGAAGAGTCAAACCAGATTTAAAGTATCTTCCATCTAAATGGACGTGCCGATAAGCTAGCTAGCCTGTTGTTAAGATTTTAAGATTAACTCTAAATTAAACTCGAAATGAAATAAATGTGATTATCAGAGGGGAAGTTATTTAAAATGTAACAGGCCACTGCTTTCTACATGTTAAGCTTCATTTGAGAACATTATGCACATTTACCGTCCTCACTTTGTCAATTTACAACAAATTTCCCCAAATAAACAGCAAGATATATTTAATAAGAAGAAGTTGTGCCAATCTAATAGCTCGTTCATGGTTGTGTGAGCTCTGTAATGATGTGGAGGCTTTAAATTGATTTGAATTTTGCCGAAGAAATGAGCTGTTTTTCATAAATCTCAGTGCTAAAAGCTGGATGACCACACAGTAAGTTTCAGGTCTATGAGTGTCAGAGAGCTTTAAGAGTTATGGATTGCTACCGTACAATTAAAATATCCCATAAGCATAAACAACACTGCTACGAAGCCACACAGCAAGCAGCACACATTCTTCACATGCTTCTTCACTGAGAGCGAAGGAGACGCTGATAACATGAAGTGGTTGACTGCCGGCCGCCTGCAAGTCTGCACTTCTTGTAAATTCACAGAGTATCTCTGAGTCGTATCAGCTGGCTCCATTCAGCTTCACTACATGTTGTTTTTTTTTGTTGTTTTTGTGGTTCTAACTTCTCCTGCAAGCACTGACAGGAATCCCATCCGACAGACGCCCCATACATCCCATCACTTTATACTTTATACACACAGACAGGCAGCACTAAATGAAAGGCAGGGAAAGGATGTTACAGCCTTTTATAGTACTATAACCTGTAACTTTCACCTAGAAGCTATTATGCAATGTTTTAGTATCAATACCAGGAAAGGTTTGAACTCTTAAATCACACCAGCAACACCTGAGCTCATATTTTAAACTCTGGACTAAGTGATCCTGGTTGTAAAATCTCTGCAAGGTTTAGTTTTTTCCTCCTGAATAACAAAGCGAAGTGGTTCGTACCATTAGCGCAGGGGTTGCTGCTGCACCTGTCGATCCTCTTCTCACAGTTGGAGCCGGTGAAACCAAGAGGGCAACGGCAGCTGTACCCGCCAATGACATTCTCCACGCAGGTTCCTCCGTTAAAGCACGGCCCGTCGGCACACTTCATGGCACTGATCTCACAGTTCTTCCCGTAGAAGCCTTGAGGACACGCACACGAGTAGTCGTTCACCAAATCCTGGAGGAGGAAACCGAGGAGAAAACGAGGTGAGGACGGTGAAGTTTGTGACGGTTAGCTTTACTCGCCGGCTCCGTCAGACGGGAGACTTACTTTGCAGCTGCCTCCGTTCTTGCAGGGGTTGCTGTCGCACTCGTTGGTTTCGATCTCGCAGTTCTTGCCGGTGAAGCCGGGGCGGCAGGCGCAGGTGTAGCTGCCCTGGCCGGTGTTGGTGCACGTGGCTTTGTTCTGGCACGGCTTGTGGTTGGTGCAGTAGTTCAGGTCTGGAGGAAAGGAACAAGACGAGAGCAACGATAAAGTTAATGAAGTGTAAGTGTCAACTGCACCAGGAAACAACAACACTGTCTTCTAAAAACTGAACTTGACAAAAGAAGATCAGAATAAATGAGGCTTCTTCCCCATTTTGAGATGTTTCAAATATTTTACATTAATCTTTAAAAGTTTCCTGTTAAATGCTGCAGAGGAGAAATATTAGACTATTACTATTTAATAAGATGTGATTGTATGAAATATCTGCAAAGAAAGGAAGGAGAGAAAGTTTGGTGGAAATGCTGCCAGGTGTGAATAAAGGTTGTTTTATGGGTCGATGTTTGACTTTGGCCGATAGAGAATCATACGAGAAGGTGAATCTGTGTGAGAGGTTAAAGCTGCGACACCGAGCTATAAAACTGTCATCAAACCTTTTTTATTACGCAATATTTAAAATCCTAAACCGGTTGCATCACACACACGCACGCACGCAGCTGGTTCACACACACACATTACGAGATATCATAAAGATTATTACAGTGCCAGGAAGCAGTGCATTTCCTCATATGGCCTCATGCTAATGGGAACAAGATGCTTTAGTGAATCTCTTATGGTTTGGTGTCGTTTGGTTAGATAGGTAGTCGTGTTCCTGCCACATATCGATAAGCCTTTCCTTCAGCAGTCCAACACTCAAAGTCTTCTAATTCACTTCAGTTTAAGATCGAGTCTGTAACTCCGTCGCATTAGTAGATAATCTGGGCTGAACATCGGATTTCTCCTCTGACTGTAGAGAAATTTGAGGTAGAAATGATTTAAAGAAAGACTTTAAACTCTAGATTGAAAGTTGTTGGCAGTATTTTTTGGAGCAGCTCTTTAGCTAAGAAGACGTTTCGAGATTGTTTCTACTGGACTGGACTCTGTATTAGAAGTTCTGCTATTAAACACGTCAACCATCATCAGTGTAATAATGTTAAAACCTTTATATAAACTGGAGTGAATCACCCGCTTAAAGAAAAGCAGGCAGAATAAAACCAGAAGAGGATCGAGGGTAGAGCCCTGAGGAACACCAATGAGTTTAATATCTGATCAATAAACTGTAAATGTTTTAATCTGATCATATTTCTGGGATTATTAGTGTTCCTCTCTTTGTAGATTTATTATCCAAACACTATAAATTAGCCTTTATGTTTAATACTTCTAACATTACCCTCCTAAAGGCATAAAAGTTCCTGCTGGACTGAAGTTAAGTCTTATTTTGTTCTTATTTCCTCACATGATGCAGCTGATTTTGAATTTTAAATGTTTTATGTATATAATAAAGGTTTTACTGTGATACTTTTCTGATGTGTATCTTCCAGTTACTGTCCTTTACTTCTCTGTAAATGAATTAATAACTATAAAAATAATAATAATCCTGCTGTGCATCTCCACACGCCTAAAAGACCATGTGTCATATAAACGAGCTACGAAGAAGAGTCATTCTGGCATTTTTCCAGTCTGATCACAAACCTTCCAATCTGTCTTTAGTTTCGTTTCATTTCGCCGCTGCTTTAAAAAAACCCAACTTGAAACTTGCTTGCGATAGTTAATCCGTGGCGGTCGGCTTGTTAAACGTCGCGCTAAGCTGAAAGCGCGGGTGGTGGATTCGAAGTCGTAGATTCTTGGACGTTAAACTTTTCTGGCGTGAAGCTCCGACTTCTGAGAGACTTGAGAGCCGCGTGTTGGATAACGTCGTATTCATGAGCTATGATGGGGCGGAAAATAACAAAAAAGAAAGAAAAAAAAAAAGAAACGATAAACTTTTGAGCCGACTTTGCTCTTAATCTACAACATCGCATCGTCTGCATATTACGCAACAATCACATTAGAATCTGATTCATGTCTCTAGTAGAAAAATAATGGAAAGTGAAGATATAATAATGTTTTTTGTTAGTCAGACATTAAGTTGAACATCTTCAAACCTCATAATTCATATTTCTATTTATGACTAGTCAGCTATAAAACACACATGAGCTTTAGTGACATAATAGTTGTTTTTATTTAAAGGCTAAAATAAAGCTGTTTGGTGAGTCAGTGCTCCAGAGTTAGTCATCTTAAACTCTTAAACTCTCTCACATTCATTTTGAGTCAAGCCAAATTATTTCTCTAAACACACTGAGAGGCCCAGTCATGCAGCCGTCATGCAGCCGTCATGCAGCCGTGTGCAGCCGTCATGCAGCCGTGTGCAGGTGACGGTGTGTGCTGCTGCTGCTGCTGCGGCTGCTGCGGAGGAGGAGGTTGAACACACCTTGGTCACAGTACAGGCCTCCCCAGCCCTCCTTGCAGTTGCACTGTCCCGGCTGCTGGCAGGTACCGTGGAGGCAGCTCGGGTGGCGGGCGCACTCATCGCATCGCTCGCCCTGCCAGCCCATCCGGCACACGCACTCTCCGGGGGACTCGCAGGAGCCGTGGTCCGTGCTGCAACCCGCCGCACAGATGGCTGATGGGAGGAAGAGAGAGAGAGAGAGGGAGAGAGAGAGAGACAGAGAGAGAGAGAGGGAAAGGGAGAAAGCAGGAGGAGGAAGAAGAAGGAGAGAATATTACTATGAGTGCATGTGTGCCTCGTTTGAACCACAAAACAACGCCTTCCCCTCCTCCTCCTCCTCCTCCTCCTCCTCATCAGACCCTTTCTCTGGGCCCCACACACACACACACACACACACACACCTCCCCTACAAGTGCTTGTTAAGTACTGAACGAAGCAGCTGGCCCACACAACAAAAGCAACACATGCCGTCTCTTTTCACGCAAGGCAGCGCACATTAAGCTCCAGCGCGTGTCCCTGTTAAAGCGGGCGAGCCGGGGGCCGACCGGGGGCCGACCGGGGGCCCATTGTTGAGCTCAAAACAAAAGGAGCAGACCTCAGAGCCAACACACACACACACACACACACACACATATACTGGAAACGACAGAAGCTCTCTAAGATCTTCTCTTTTTTTTCCCGGGGGCCGACGATGGCGTTGACAACTGCTTGACTTAACAATTTCAAGGCCGCTGGACAAAAAAATGAAGCGCCAAGGGTCCTATTCTTCACCCCACGCCTCCCCCTCCTCCTCCTCCTCCCTCCCTCTTCCCTCCTCCCAGTCTGAAGAAACGTTAGAATGAAAAAATGGAGGGAGAAGACAGGAGGAGGAGGAGGAGGAGGGGTCGCACTACTGTAAAAAAAACAGTGTTAACTACTATTTTCGGGCCAGTTTTTGTTGCTTTAGGAACATTTATACCAGTTTTCTAAAAAATAAAACTATAAATTTGACTTAAAAACACTAAAAAAAGAAAGTTTAAACCTCCACAGACTCAGCACTGCAGAGATAAATTAAGTCTTTGTAGGAATATATCAGAATATTCAGGTCTAAAGGAGACTAATCACATGCTCACTGAAGTAAACCAGGACTGATGTGATATTCATGTCATTAGCAGCAGTATGAAACATTAAAGGTGGGGGTCTGTGCTCACGTTGAATGCAGTATTCTCCCTCCCAGCCCTCCAGACAGTGGCGCTTCCCGTCATCGTCGCAGGTGAAGTGTCCCCAGGTGTCGTTTCGGGGCCGGCAGTAGGCGGAGCAGGCCTCTCCGTGGTAGTTCTCATCACACATGACGTGGTAGGAGTAGCGCAGCTCGCTCTGGTTGCCAAAGTGAACGTCCTGGGACCATTCCTCCCCCACCGTCAGCTTGCGGCGGGTCGCCAGCCGGCTGATGAGGTTGTTCTGGTTCCCTGGATGAACGAGCAGAGAGGAGAGAGAGTCAACCTGAGTGTCACTTTAAACATCCTAAAAGTCTGTTAAAGAAGATTGAATCATGCAAAGCTTTAATATAAATGTTTGTCTGTGGTGTTTAATGTTAAATGACCTCATAATACTCTGCTGTGGTGTCTTTATAAAACTCTTAAAGTGACTTAAAGTAAAGTTTTTGGTGAATTTAAAGTGACTTCATGAGAGGAAACAAACTTCTAACGTGTTAAAATCATTAATGCAAAGTCTAAAAGATCAAAAGTGATGTTTAACTGCATCCTGTGTGTCATAAAATCTAATAACTACAACTCAGTGACACACAAAAACATGCATCAGCTCCTCTTAACAACTGGCCTCCAGCGTTAGAGCTGTCAGAGGGAAACAGCGCCACTGTCGCCGCCTGGTGGTGAAAAGGTGACACTGCAGCAGTTTACCTGTAGACTCCAGTCCTGAAGACTCCGCATTCCAGGCCTCAATGATCAGAGAGAAAGTCCCCTAAAATAAACAAGAAGGGCTCAATTAATGATCTGATGCATTATATAAGTCACGAGTGCGCATGCTCAGATCTGCAGCTTTTATTTAGTCATCTGCATCACAAATAAATCAAGAAATCTGAATGAAATGTTTAAATGAAGGTGAATAAAGGAAGCAGGTTTGATCTTTCAGAATAAAGTGAAGCCTGGAGGTGATTTACATTCCCATCTTTGTGGAGAGCTGGTGTGATTTTCGTCACTTACCGGCCACTTGAAGTGAAAGGGCACCCTGATGGGAGCGCTCTCCGAGATGGATTTCGAGTCGGCGCCGAAGATCTCGGTGAGCGCGGTCCCGTACGTGCACGGCGGCTCCGGGTTGATAACGTCCTGCGAGTGTTTGAGACACACACGGAAAAAGATCTGGCATTCCCGGGGCTGGTTACGGCACACACCGCGGGAGCTGCTGAAGGAGTCGATCTTCAGCTCGAAGAAGCCGGAGGAGAGGGCCTGAGGGTGGAGGGTGGAGGGGGGGGTGGGGGGGACAGAGAGGAGTGAATCTGCTGCAAATACAATAAACTGACCAGAGGAAATATTATCTGTAAGATTTAAGGATTTAAGGATGTTTTACTTGTCATTCAGCCATGTAGGAAATACAGTACGCAGGTTCCGGTGAATTAAATATACACCAATATAATCATTCACATATATTAATATAGGTATAAACTTATACTACATATCTATATCTGCATGCATGTGCAGAAACACGCACATGTGCAATAAGCAGGAGCGTGCACAGCTCTCTCTCTCTCTCACACACACACACACACACACACACACACACACAGACACACACTGCTGCAAACGGAGAAAATCGCCACATTGAAGTTATCGGTGTGTTTCTCTCATGATTTCTGCAGATATCGATGCTGTTTGTGACTTCTACCTCTCTACTGTGCAGCAGCCACTGGTCAGATATCCATATTTATTATAAAAATTACAATATAAGTAACTTAAATCCAGCAGAGGTTTGGTTCAGAGTGTAAAACAGAGCGCTGCTGCTGTGCGTAAAGACGCACATCTCCAAACCTCCACTGTCCGCAGAAAGCAGCAAAGACAAGGAAAACAACACAACTCCTCTGTGTGTGTGTGTGTGTGTGTGTGTGTGTGTGTGTGTGTGTGTGTGTGTGCCAGTGTGTGCTACTCACCGTCTGAGCTGATACACACAGCAAGAGACACGGGTAGTAACAAACGTGCCATGGCGTGTCGGCACGGAGCTGTCCTGGGTAGAAAGCTCCGGAGCTCCAAAGAAACGTCAAAAATGCGTAAAATCCAAAATGAGTCCAAAAGGAGACAGAAAATGTCTCCGTGAAGGATTAAAAAAATTAACCAGGGTTGAAGTTAAAGTCGCAGTCAGTGTGTGTTCGCGGGCTCAGTGAAGAAACAGAGATTTAAAAAAAAAAAAAAAACTGGAGTAAAGATCCGCTGAGCTGCTGAACTCTGGACTGGAGCCGCAGAGGCGCACCTTTATATAGGAGCTGTGCCAAAGGAGGAGGGGAGGGGAGGAGGAGGAGGGGGGGGGGAGGAGGGGAGGAGGGCGCTGCAAAAAATATCCACCTGAAGAACAGAAGAAGTCCTCCTCCTCCTCTCCTCCTCCTCCTTCTTCTTCCTCTACTGTAAACTTTGGTTCATTCAAACCGAAACTTTAGTTTGATTCAGTTAAAAAACAACCAGGAGAAACTACTACAGTACAGTGTGTGTGTGTATGTGTGTGTGTGTGTGTGTGTGTGTGTGTGTGTGTGTGTGTGTGTGTGTGTGTGATGGGAACTCTGCTGCACCTGATCAGTAGTCACACACACACACACACACACACACACACACACACACACACACACACACACACACATTTAAAGTCCCACGTTAGATTCTGTTGCTTTCTGTTTAGCATCAGTTTCAATGTAAAACAAACCTCTGATGTAAAAGTGTAATATGAGACATTATGATATGAGATATTAGATATTATATTATGAGATATATGAGATATTATAAATATATGAGGTTTGAATCTGAGCTCTTAGTTTCATTAGTTAAATAAATCTGATGTTTAATGATTTAACGTAAAGTGCTGACTAAGGGACATTTCTTACAGCGTGGAGTGCCAAGGAGTCTTAGAGGGAGGAGGGAGGAGGAGTGTGGGGGGGGGGGGGGGGGGGGGGTGAGGAGGGGTGGATGGGGGGGGTAATATGCCCCCCACCCCCCACCCTCTCCCCTCCACCCCCGCTTTGATTCGCTTTCACCACCGAAGGGGCAATTACAGCGGGGGCAATTGAACAAACTGTCAGGCGACAGCAGCCGGACAAACGCTCCGTTTACTGCCTCCCCCAGGCCAGCCCGGAGCACGCGCACACACACACACACACACACACACACACACTGAAGGTTATCGTTTACTGATGCTTTGAGGCGTTTCCAGCCACAACAATGTTTAATATTCAACTTACTGTAAAAAATGACTCATTAGATTTAAAATGTATAAAAGTATTTATTAACTGTCAACATGTTAAAGCTTTAAATGTTACTTTACTGGTTATACTTATATTATATTATATTATATCCTAGGAGCATCGTGGGGGTCTTACAGCTGATAGATGAGCAGCAGAAGGAAGCTTTCAGTCTAATAAACACTTTTTCTTTCTTTCTGTTTTCTTCTGCACACGCGGGGACGCGCACATGCACACGCACAGAGACAGTTCTTAAACGCAGCACACGCGAACAATTAAGGAGGAGGAGGGGGGGGGGGGGGGTCGATCTGGAGACTTCAGATCATATTTAAGGAAATGTGTGTGTGTGTGTGTGTGTGTGTGTGTTGGAGGGTCCCAGCTGTATGGTAATAACCCTCTCCACACACACACACACACACACACACACACACACACACACTAATGTCTTTAAGATGAAGCACATTTCATTGATAAAGACAATGATCAGACTCTGTTAATAAACCTAATAATCAATAAATAAAGCTTTAATAACTTTAATAACTCACCTTACTTTCACTTTAAAGATATTTTATATGATTTTCAGTCCTTAGTTTATATTTCAGAGACTTTTAACCTGATTAAACTCATAATTATCAGATTTAAAAGAGTTAAAAGTTCTCATATAAAAGATAAAACTAGTTATTGTTATAAAGTTATTACATTGATGATATTTGACATGTTAATATTAATAATAACCGACTGCTGGAAACTGCACGTGGTCATTTCCTTCTCCTATTGGCTGTAATGAACACGTGTCTATCAATATGAGCATGCAGCCAGGTGAGACAGGTGTGTGTGTGTGTGTGTGTGTGTGTGGTGTGTGTGTGTTTGTAGGTGTGTGTAGGTGTGTGTGTGTGTGTGTCACAAACTGTTGCTTGCTTCTTTTCTTTTTTTCCTTTTTCTTTTTTTTTTTTTTGGCGCTCGCGACTCACCTCGCCTCCTTTTGTCATTCTTAATGAGGACAGCGCGTGCCTCCGCTGGCCCTGACTTTAACCCCCCCCCCCCCACTCCCCACGGCACGAGGCACGCTTCATCTGGCCCGAGACACACACACACACACACACACACTCACACACATACACACACACGCCTCCTATTGTCAGCGTGTTTGTGTGTTGGCTCGAGACAATAGCGCCACATAGATGAATAATATGATATGAGGAGGCACGCGGGCTGTAAACAACCTGTCACTGAATGAAAGTTGTCCTCGCGCGTGTCTAACAAACAAACAAATAAACAAGTGATGAAGATCTGCTGATATTAAACTCTCTCTTTTTTATTCTAATGTTCTCTTCTTTGTGTGTTTTTTTTTAAAGTTAAATCTTTATAAGAAGAAATCAATAATCAATAAATCTATTTATTTGGCGCGAAATC
>JAJDFG010001245.1:5000-10000 GCA_021039105.1 Scomber colias
TTTTGAAAACGTTTACTGAGGTTAGAAATCAAGTGAGAAGTTGGTGAATTCTCCATTGACTTGTATAGAGACGGTCGCCCCCTGGTGGCCTTTTGATAGAATGCAGTTCTAAGTTACTTCCGCATTGGCCTCATTTCAGAGGACCAGAACTCCCCGTCTGGACAATACTGAGGTCAAAAAAATGATGATGTGCATGTTTATTTGTTTATTTAAAAGGATCCACTTTAGCATGTTCTCAAATCACTCATACATGCATTTTAAGATCTGATATATTCATTTTCATGCTTCTTTTATGAGATTAGATATTCCTTTATTGGTGCATGATGGGGAATTTGCATTATTACAGCAGCAGGTGGACAGTAAGAATAGAAGAACGCCAATTAAAAAGAATAAACAATAAATAATATAATGTATAAAAGCAATAAAAACATGACTTTTAAGCATGTTGTGGTTTATTATTGTGTACATACACACACACACACACACACACACACACACACACACACACACACACACACAGAGATATTTCAGCACTTTTTTTATTCATGTATCTCTGCAGCTTTAGCAACAGCTTCCGGCGTTTGACATTTTAAGCCTCTTTTATAACCTTTTTTTTTTTAAGCTTTGCAGTTACTCTTAATCTCACACACACACACACACACACACACACACACACACACACACACACACACACACACACACATACACACACACACTTTCTCTCTTTGCCTGTAACACACACACACACACACACACACACACACACACACATATATATTAACTTGTACACTCTGACATTAAGTCCACATACTATCGGTTAACCTCAACATCTGGCTTCCCCTCTGGTCAGTGTGTGTGTGTGTGTGTGTGTGTGTGTGTGTGTGTGTGTGTGTGTGTGTGTGTGTAAAATGATGACTTTAAACATCTGCTGCAGAGACTGCTTCATAGTATAAACCTGATGCAGTTCTGATTGATCTGTTTTTCCTCTCTGGAAATCAAATCGTCCTCGTTATCCTTCCTCTCTCCGACCTGATCTTTGCTTCTCCTGACTATTTTCTCTATTTTATAATATTCAGGATTTCCCGTCCTTCAGTCACTGACATAAGAAGGTTGCGAGTATTAATCTTTAACCTCAGGATTCACTGCAGGCATTACAGATTATGCTAATACCTCCACAGCGAGTATATGTCCCAGTGCTGCAGCTGCTACTGCTAATAACACAACTGCTACCAGGATTATTTGTGTTTATAGGTACTGCAGCTACAACTACCGATAATCTCTGATCACTACTTCTGTTTCTACATCTGCTACTGATGCTAACTCTGCTGCTATTAATGCTAACTCTGCTGCTAGTGATGCTAGCTCTGCTGCTAACTCTGCTGCTACTAATGCTAACTCTGCTGATACTAACTCTCACTCTGCTGCTACTGATGCTAACTCTGCTGCTGCTAACTCTGCTGCTGCTAACTCTGCTGCTACTGATACTAACGCTGCTGCTAGTGATGCTAACTCTGCTGCTACTGATGCTAACTCTGCTGCTACTGATACTAACTCTGCTGCTACTGATACTAACTCTGCTGCTACTGATACTAACTCTGCTGCTAATGCTAACTCTGCTGCTACTGATGCTAACTCTGCTGCTACTAATGCTAACTCTGCTGCTACTAATGCTAACTCTGCTGCTGCTAATGCTAACTCTGCTGCTAAGGATGCTAACTCTGCTGAAAAGGATGCTAACTCTGCTGCTACTAATGCTATCTCTGCTGCTACTAATGCTATC
Organism: Scomber colias; assembly: GCA_021039105.1. Lineage (NCBI taxonomy): Eukaryota > Metazoa > Chordata > Actinopteri > Scombriformes > Scombridae > Scomber > Scomber colias. Next base: position 6,781 of record JAJDFG010001245.1, read on the forward strand.
TCTGCTGCTACTAATGCTAACTCTGCTGCTACTGATGCTAACTCTGCTGCTACTAATGCTAACTCTGCTGCTAAGGATGCTAATGCTAGTACTACTCTGTTTAAACTTGCAGCCACGACAAAAGTGGAAGTTCACATACAAAGTAAACAAAGTGATTGTTAAACAACTTCACTTCCTCATTTTTGCAGAAATATTATGAAACGACTACAAGTGTTATGTAACTGTTAACGCAACACTTTGATGAGAGCTACTATAAAAAGAGCTGCTTATTTTCTTGATAAATATAATGAATCATTTTGTTCATAAAATGTTAAATTAAAAGAGAAAAATGCCTGTTAATTATGATTTTCTTTTTTGTTTCAATCCACAATCTACAAATATGCAGTTGACTATGTCCATATTTACATATGATATGAGCAGTAATAAAAAGAAGGAAGGAAAAAGGAATAAGGAAGGAAAGGAGGGAGGAAAGGAAAGAAGGAAGGGAGGAAAGAAGAATTAGACGGGGTCAATTTGACCCGGGAGGACGACACAAGGGTTAATATAGCACCAAGTATTGCTTGTATTGTTTATTCATTAGAGATTCATAAACTTGATATATAATAATCAAGTTTATTAATATTTAATTTTCATAATGATACTAATAATACTACTAATAATTTAATTTTAAACAGAAATTAAATTTGAAACTTGAAGAGACCATAAAAAAAACATACAATCATTAAAAACAATAAAATCATCTTAAAACAGCAAAAAACAGACAAATAGAGGAGCTCAAAAGGAAAACGGGCACTAAAACATTTGAAAGTGGAAAAAAGGCCAATTTAGTTGCTTTATTACGTTTATCACAGTAAAGCTTCACATTCAAGAAGCTACTACTAATAACTTTTTAGTATTTCTGCTTTAGAGAAACGACTAAAACAACCGTGGTTAATCAGATAAGTGTAGTTTTTTCTGACTCGGCCTCCTTAGCAACAGTAACCAGGACACTCGGCTGATATCAGGGTGTGTCCGCATGTGATTCACCTCCATAATTACTTTTGTTTTATTTCCTGTTTGACAAAAACTCTCTGACATTTAATATTTGACTTTTAGCTCTTAATCATTGTGTGTGTGTGTGTGTGTGTGTGTGTGTGTGTGTGTGTGTGTGTGTGTGTGTGTGTGTGTGTGTGTGTGTGTGAAACATGTTACCGCCTGCAGAGTCGAGTTTCATCACATTGCAAACTCACATTTTCCATGTCAAATTGACCCCGTCTGTTTTGACTGTTCCTTCCTTCCTTCCTTCCTTCTGTCCTTCCTTCCTTCCTTCCTTCTGTCCTTCCTTCCTTCCTTCCTTCCTTCCCTTCCCTTCCTCCCTCCCTCCTACCTTCCTTTCTTCCTTTCTTCCTTTCTTCCTTCCTTCCTTTCTTCCTTCCTTCCCTTCCTCCCGTCCTTCCTTCCATCCTTCCTTCTGTCCTTCCGCCCTTCCTTCTTTCCTTTCCTCCCTCCCTTCTTTCCTCTGTCCTTCTTTCTTTCCTTATCTCCCTCCCTCCTTCCCTCATACCTTCCTTCCTTCCTTCCTTCCTTCCTTCCTTCCTTCCCTCCTTCCTTCCTCCCTCCTTCCATCATACCTTCCCTCCTCCCTCCCTCCCTCCTTTCCTTCCTTCTTCCTCCCTTCCTTCCTTGACTTGAGGACAACAGGAGGGTTAAAGGTGAACTCCTGTGTGGATTATTATGACGTCACTGGTTGTTTAATAGCTCAGAGCTGAATATAAGCGAGGCGGTGGAAGTGGTGTTTGGTGTGTATTGTGTGTATTGTGTGTATTGTGTGTATTGTGTGTATCACATTTCAGTCAGATTAGAGTTTTGGGATTGTGATAATCTGTCTGCAATCTTTTGGAAAAGCTTGTTGGATTCTTTTTTTAGCCTTTTTTTGGACGTATTTCTAGAATGAACACACACAGAGAGACTCAGAGACACACACACACACACACACACAGACATGCACGCACACACACATACACACACACACAGACACACACACACAGAAAGACAGAGACACACACACAGAGACACATACACACACAGACACACCGCACACATACACACACACACACACACACACACATACACACACACACACATACACACACACACATACACACACACACACATACATAGAGACACACACACATACATAGAGACACACACACATAGACACATACACGCACACAGACACACCACACACACACACACATACATACACACATACACATACACAGACACACACACACACACACACACACATACATACACACATACATACATACATACACATACACACCACACACACACACACACATACACACACACATACACACACACATACACGCACACACACATACACACACACACACACACACAGCGACGTAGCGACGGAGTAAACTATCTATTAGAACTGCTAATTTACTTTTTACTTTTTTTAACTAATTGACAGTTTTTGTAATAATTCCTCTCACTGCCAGAAGGAGGAAAGCTTTTAAAGAACAATCCCACAGACTCTTATTCTGAAGGAATTTACAAATTAAAAGCAGCTTCGAGTATTTTTGCCTTTTTTTTTTCCTATTTGTCATTTCAGATAAATTCCTTCCTTTCCATTAAAGCCAATAAATATCAGAATATGAGCTTCTTTCTTCTTCTCTTCCATTATTTCCCATCAGTATCTTTCTCTCTCTCTCTCTTAACCCTTTATAGGACACTAATTGAAAGGAAGGAAGGATGGAAGGAAGGAAGGAAGGGAGGGAAGGAAGGAGGGAGGAAGGAAGGAAAGGTCGGGGGGAGGAAAGAAGGAAGGAAGGACGGAGGAAGGAAAGAAGGAAGGGAGGAGAGAAGGAGGGAGGGAGGAAGGACAGATGTAAGGAAGGACGGAGGAAATAAGGAACGAGGGAGGGAGAAAGGAAAAGAGGAAGGGGAGAAAGAAGGCAGGGAGGAAGGAAAGGAAAGAAAGAAGGAAGGAAGGATATTTTGGGATATTTACAGAAGTTACCAAATATAATTATTTGCCCAATAAAGGGTTAATATCTAACTTCTTCTTCACTTCTGATTTATTGTAGCGTCTAACAGCTGTGTGTTTGTTACCGTAACGACGTTTTCCAGACAGCTGAAAGCAGAGCGTCCGTCATCTACTTCCTGTCCATGTGCAGGCTAACCCAATCAGCTCCCTCTGTATTGATTATCGGCT